>JAEVLQ010000016.1:0-84220 GCA_019359835.1 Pharus latifolius | reverse complement strand
GCCCCCGAATTTGAAAACAAGTGATATACTTTGTTATTTAAATTCAATCATTTTGTAAATTCAATTATACATATCTGACGTTTCACCTTCTCCTGTAACAAAAAGACATTACCTTTTTTCACCGTGTGTCGCTTTGTTTCCCAAGAAGATCTTTGGATGCAACTTTGACAGGTCATGATGAAGTCTTTTGCTACAACTCGAGACAAAACTTAATGCATATTTTAAGAACTCGAGGCTTGAAACATGAACTGTCGCCTCTGGGTTTTTATAATACTTAGGTTTTATGTTCTAAGATTTCAAGCTTTCACTTGTTTAGTCTTAGAACTCCCTTCATCTTTTCCCCTGTTCTTGTTCTAATGGTGGGCCAAAGTTCTAAACAAGTTGTTGAGAGTGATGAAAAGGAAATAGAGATAGAAGATAGTCTTATGTAGGCATTTCAAGAGGTAACTCTTTTTAGAAGAATCTGCATTGATCTTTCTTCTAATACAGAGTTTTTCAAAATAACGCTTTTTGAACTTCTTTAGGTTCTTGAAGGTGCAACTACCTTAAAGAAATGAACTAGTGATGATATTGGATCATCTAGTGGGTCGTCATCGAAGAAACTAATGAGGTATGAGGAGTTAGCTGCCCCCGCTTCTCAAACCATGGTGTCAGCCCCTTCTGCTCAAAGTAAATATGACAGAAGGGAGGAGATTGAATACCTTGTTGACGATTGGGACTTTCGTCCTTAGTCGAACTTACATAATGGAAGATATGAGCCAATCTAAGGTGAATCTCAAGTAAATTATGGTATCTATGTCAAAGGAAGCAAGGAATTTATACAGGTTCGGGCTCTCTGATGATGAGTAATAGTCCTATGTCTTGTTGGGATTTCACTATGTAAAATGTTGGTTACAAAAAGATAATCAAGGATGTTCTTAGGTAAACTAAGAACAATCTTGTATTATTTAGCTTACAGTCAATTTACATCTACTGAGGCTAATTCTAAAGTGATGAGTCTTGAATCTCTTGCTCGTCTCCCTTGATCTCTCCCGGTGATCCTCCTTTTATAGCTCGTTGCCTGACTTCAGTTACGGGAATGAAGGGTCGTCGAGAGGTAAATGTGCACTAGCCATAATGTGTAATTATGTTGAGTCATTAGTGGTTCATTACATTCTTGACGGTTATAAGGAACTTAAAACATTCAGACGGCGGTAGTGGAAGAATGGCTTATCTATTGCTTATATGTCGTGTCTGCCACGACTGTGACATCACCTGTGAGGAGCCCAGCTCTGTGCAGCTGGTCCCTTAAACCACTTGACTTCCCAGGATGAGTCAATCACAGGAATACATTGAAGCAGCAAAATATATAGTAGTCATAATTGTATGGCCATCAGGCCTTAGTACAAAACGAGGTACAGTGCCTTACAAGGCACAAGGGTCCAACAAAATAACACATCTAGTCGACAGAAGCTAGGCCCAAAAGCAATCCACAGGAAACAGAGGTTGACAGCAAGACAGCACCACATCAGGGCTCCGGAGGAAACTACTCATCATCTCCTGGGCCCGCAGCATCTTCAGGGTATTCTCCAAGGTCGTAGAACGCTCCATCTATTGATGATTGTTGCAAGGGTGAGTACTTATGTACTCAGCAAGTCATAGGGAGGTAGAGATATAGTTACAGTATAAATGACATGAGCCTATGCTATTGGGGAAAGAGTGAAGGGTTTTTCCAAAATACATTTCTTTCTCATTTCTTACTCAACTTCTGATCATACCCATGGCAGTAAATAAATCATATTGATGGTGATACATATATCCCATATCCAAGGCGATATAACCTCATATCACACTACTTTTATTCAAGTCTTTCAATCATATACTCATAGCAGTATTTCATAAACTTAGGGCATAAACCGCATGCCTCTTAATTATCATATGATCTCTATATTATGGTATTACCGCGACACGTCAACACATGACAGTCCACGGTAACGCCCCTTATCGTGACAACACATGCCACTTGGGTAATCTTGAACTAACAAGTTTTAGTTTATAAAACAATACTTGTGTCACACCCCATGGATTTAATCCACCGCGGCATACTGCTAAAACTCGGGAGTACGAAGTATTTGAATACATTTTTAAACTCTGCAGAGATGTACCTCTTTTTAAATCCACTTTTTCACTCGACTTCCAAGTCGGGCCAACTCCATGCGACTTATACGCATGTGACAAGGTCGAGATCACACAACGTTTCGCAGTCTAGTATTAACAGTATCCCTGCCCGGTAAATGGACAATCCAGTCCCAAGTACCGTTGTGGGTCCTCCCCACTGCCTTACTTCCTAGCCTGGGCCTATGTTTCCGCAGAACACATAGCCTCTTTTGATTACAGTCGCGCACGACTTAATCTGGCGTAGGGCGTCTTCCTTCTTTACACCTTATCCTCTCATAATTTTTCTGATCTCACACCACTCATGGACGAACTGCGTCCCACCAGTTTCCACGCGAGAAACCGGATCGACAAGCCATGCAGGGGACTGCTAATACCAAGAAAGCTACTAGATTGCGCCTGTCCCATACCAGGTAAGTGGTTGGTACGTTTTTCATGCCACTAGACGCACAACACAAGGTTCTAGTCCTTACATGCCAGTGACCAGATCATACCACAAACCATGCACCTTCAGTGCCTACACATCCAGTGCAGCCAAGCACCTCCAGTGCTACCACCATTCCATACCAAAATACTGGTCACGGCTAGGGGTTCTATTTCATGAATATAAATGTGCATGTTTATACTTTTATTAGTTCGTGGCTTGCTATCTTAACAAGTTCACATTCCTCAAGTATTCAATCTATCACTGCCATAATATCATTGATCTCAACACATGCAATATTAATGAGATATCTACTCATGGAATAGCATAGCAATTCATAAAATATGGGTTTCAATATGATCAAAGTATGACTTGCCTTCCGCGTCGTAAGTATCAGCAGTTGATGATGGTTCAGCGACAAGATCTTCAACCCCGGACTCTTGCTCTAAACAAGATCAAACAAGCAAACAGGCATTACAATTCATTCTATTCTTACTAACCCACTACATGCAATAATGCAAGATAGAAACACTCTGGGAATACAAGGTTTGGAAGCGATTAGAGTTAAACTATGGAAATCAGGGTTAAAATTAGCTGTTAAGGTTTACAAGGTTCCAAAATATCAGGGTAATATCAAGGTGGTGACTGGTTCGCCCAAAAACAGCGAATGTCTTTAGGTTGGCATTCGGTTCAAGGCAGCGACATAAGGTCGATGGGTGATAGAGGGCTCAACTCAAGTTGTGACAGTAGAGAAAAGTGTAGATCACAACATCAGGAGTCTAAGGGACAAGGTTATTTTCAAAGCGCATGGCTGGAAGTGGGTGAAAAGGCTCAATGCCACTGGCTGACACAGCCTGGCATAGGGTTGACATGGCCAGAAACTAGGGTTAGCCTTATCTTTTGACTCAGGGCTCCAAATGATGCACCACTTTGTCTGGTAGTTAGGTATTCGTAGCAGGAACAAATATCTCAACAGGATCTAAGGCAGGAGATGGCTGGAAAGTGATGAAAACCAGCGAAGAAGTTGACTGGTCTGGAGTACCTGCAGCACAAACAGTACAGCAACTAGGGCATAGCCATAACTCCTGTTCTAGGCCGAATTAGGGGTCGTGGTAGAAGACAAAGTTGCTCAAAATGGTCCAAAACATCTAAATGGCAAGGTGGTTTGAGCTGGAGTGACTGAATTTAGAAGATATTGGCTGGAGGAAAGATGAACTCAATCCTGATTTGGGCATTTCTGTTCTAGGGCAATTGAACTCGAGTCCTTGCTTGAGGAGGGTCTCTGGGGCATAACAAAGCTAGGTGTGAAGTCAATTTAACTGGAAAATCACCATAGAAGCTTAACGGCGAGTTCCAGTTTGCATGCAAGGTGTAAACTTTGGGTTTTTCATATTTTAGCCAAATTGGTGATTCTGGTGGCTTAGATGTGTTCTACACAGTCCACTGATCATTTTTGATCACAGGCTCGAGAGCTAATTTGACTTAGTTAGGGATTAATTGCTCGCCGGAGTTGTCGGGGAAAATCAGCAATTCCCGGCGATGACGTGCGATAGAGTTCAATTGGCTGCTACTACACAGGTAAGTGGATGAGAGTTACTTACTGGTAGCTTCAATTTGGAGCTCGGTGCAGTGGATTGGCCTGGCACCGTGAGCCTCTTCTCGAGCTCGCCGAAGAAGACGAAGAAGACGGCGAGTTTTACTGATTGTTGGTGTGAAGGGGTGTAAGATGGTTGCTTAGGCCAGGGGTTTAAATAGGCGAGGCTGTGGGGGCTCCCAACGTCTACAATTGCACGGGGAGTTGAAGCCGGCTTGAATTGACTGGGAAGTGACCGGCGGCGAAGACAGGCGGCGAAACGACGTCCTCACCGGTCGTGTCGGCTGCGCTGCTGTCACTGCGATGAAGAGATGGTGAAGTGAAGCTCAATCGTGGCATGGCCGCAACGTGGCACGATTTTGCTGTGGCTGTCGGGCGCAACGCGGGAGAGCAAGATCTTGCCGGTGCTGGAGAAGGCGATCCACAGTGGCGAACAGGAACCCTCCACGTGGCGACGAGGCAGCGGCTAAGATGGCTTTGCTGGTGATCAATGGCTAGGAGCTCACGGCGTAGCAACGGTCAAAGGAGCAGTAGCAGCGGTGAGGTCGAAGCTCCTGTGCTCGTGCTCGAAACCGGTGCTGCGGTCGACACTCGGTGCTGTGGTCGATTGAGCGCCTGGTCGAAGTCGAACTGAGTGGTCAGGTGATGAACAGTAGCTTGTGGTCGAACCAGGGGCCTGGTTGTGATGATTTTTGATGGGTTTTGGACTAAATTGCAAATCTGGTCTTAAAGAGGTTCAATTTGGAATTTGATTTCATGGCTGAGTATAATATTTCTATTAATACTCATTTAGCTCAAATTTGGAGAAAGTTTGATAAGATTTGAGGGATTTCACCTATTTTCGAAAATAGGGTAAAATTTGGGTAAAACAGATCTGGGTTTTGTCGATCTCGACTTCTGGTGATTGGAGAGAGTTTTGGAAGTCTGATCAAAAGGGAGATCTGTATCAAATAGTATTTGGAAGGTGTCTCCTGAAGAAATTCTGGAGTTTGAGTTGATTCGTGGATTTTAGCCTTTTCAGGCCTCAAGTAAACAGAAAAGGACCTATTCGCAGCAAAATTTGGACCTTCCTGTGAAAAGTGTTCAGATGAATTAATCTGGTTCCCAACTTTTTGGAGTTAGTTGAGGATGTACCTAGGAACATATTCCAGGGGATACTTGAGTCTGGATAGGGTTAAATCAAGATAACTCAATTATCTGGAAACTGGGGTACTTAGGGTAAATCTGGATTTCCTGTTTTCGAAAACAGAAAGAGACTTAGATACTGGGGGTTAGGGTTAGAATTCAATCTGGCTCCTGAAGACTTTTATCTCCAGAATAACTGGTAGGTTAAGTCTGGATGGTCGGATCTTGATCTGGATCTAGATAATAGATTTGAGGATTTTTAGGGTTTGAGAGAGATTAGGGTTTAGCTGATCTGGCTACTACTACAGAGATACATGCATGCAGGGTTTTTATGCAAAACTTTTCACCCCCAAAACCAGGGTGTTACATTATATGATTGAATGAGACTAATCATATAACCGTCAGTCGTCTTAACTCTCTAATAAACCGTGGTCACATATTAACTACGACCATACACAATCTTCACGAACTGGGGTGACAATGGGAAAATGTCTCCATGTCCTCAGTATTCGTGAGACCATAGTCTCGTGTGACTTCCGGGGTTTGTGGATATCTAAAGACTACAACGCCCGCGACATCACAAGTCGAGACCATAGAATGGGTTGTGTCCAGCATATCTTGGACTATTCTATTGTCTCTCTCTTAGGTGCCTGAGACCATAGAAAGGTAATAATCTCATTCTTTAGCCTTGGCGGCTATAGCAAAAATGTGACTCACTCGGATTATAATCCTCGTCAGCTAGCCCCGAATTTGAAATAACAAGTGATATACTTTGTTATTTTAAATTCAATCATTTTGTAAATTCAATTATAAATATTCGGACATTTCACCTTCCTCTATAACAACAAGACATTACCTTTTTTCACGTGTGTCGTTTCGTTTCCCAAGAAGATCTTTGGGTGCAACTTTGATAGATCATGATGAAGTCTTTTGCTACAGCTCGAGACAAAACTTAATGCATATTTTAAGAACTCGAGGCTTGAGAACACGAACCGTCGCCCTGGGTTTTATAAATACTTAGGTTTTACGTTCTAAGATTTCAAGCTTTCACTCGTTAAGTCTTAGAACTCCCTTCATATTTTCCCCTATGTTCTAATGGCGGGCCAAAGTTCTAAACAAGTTGTTGAGAGTGAGGAAAAGGAAGTAGAGATAGAAGATAGTCTTTTGCAGGTATGTCAAGAGGTAACTCATCTTTCAAGAATCTGCATTGATCTTTCTTCTAATATGGAATTTTTGAATATAACGCTTTCTGGACTTCTTTAGGATCTTGAAGGTGCAATTACCTTAAAGAAATGAACTAGCGATGATGTTGGATCATCCAGTGGGTCCTCATCGAAGAAACTAATGAGGTATGAGGAGTTAGCTGCCACTGCTTCTCAAACCATGGTGTCAGCCCCTTCTGCTCAAAGTGATTATGACAGAAGGAAGGAGATTGACAGCCTAAAATCTTTGATTTTAGGGTCTTTTTTACCATATGCTGAATCAAAGTTGAGGTATTGATTATTTTAATAACTAAGTCGTTTAATCAATAAATAACTCAAACTTTAATTGAATATGCAGCATGGATGGTACTATTCTTCTACCAATCCCTTCGGTGGTCCAGCCAGCATCTGCCTCTAAGGTAATTATCTTTTCTTTCTCAGTTCTTTTTATATGCGACCTGGATTAATCCTTTTGCCTATAGGAGGACAAGGCATTGTGGGTTCTCAGCGAACAACTTGCTGAGATCCAGGTTCTTCTGAGGGAGAAGACTGCTTTATGCAGAACTCTCGAAGAAGAAAAAGAGGAGCTTGAAGAGCGCTTCATCAAGCGAGGACTCAACCTTGATACTGCCTTCTAGGTCATTGTGCGCCTGAGGGAGAGTCATAATAGGGCTTGCAAGGATGCAAGATTGGCTCGCGAAGAGAGAGATATCGCGCAAGAGCAGATGAATCTAGTGCAAGAGTAGAGGGATCTCTCTGATGTGATAAGAGCCCAATGCCTTCTCACAATAAAAGACAACGTCGGAAGGTTAAGGAATGTCACTGATTCTCTAGGGGCAGCTAGTGTTAATCCTACTAGTGATAACTTGTCCCTTGGAGATCTTTGTATTTTGCTTTCGGATCAAGTTGACTCTTTGGTCAACAGTTTCCCTTTCTTGTGTAAAGATTGTAAAAAATAAAGTTATTTTTTTTACACTGAGAGCCTTTGTTGATAAGTTTATGATTACGCATAATCTATAATCATTTTAATTTCCAATTTATATTTCTGCTATCAAAATGATTGAAGGCAAAAAATCTCTGCGAGAAGAATAATCATAGGCAAATATATCTTCTGCGGCCATAACTTTTCACAGGAAGTATAACTATAACCAAGGTCGCGGTGATAAGAAATCGAGACCATAGAATTCCTGGCTATAGTATAAGTGACTGACAGCTAGCCCCTGAATTCGAAACGAATGACTTTTGACTTTTCGGATTTAAAAAATATTCATCTTCGTTTCGGATTCCAACAGGTCCCAAGAAGGACTTTGGGTGCACCCGTCAGATCCATCATGGAGACATTTAATGCTAGAGATGGGTGTAAGGCAACTTACAGTGTCCAAAGTCTCAAAAAACCTTGCCTTTGCAATCTTTGCCTCCTTACGCCGCCAAAAACCCTCGTCTTCCAAAACCCTTCTTCCTTCAATCTTTGATCAAATGGCATCCTGGAGCCGATCTATCTTCTACGATAGCGAGCATCTAGAGAGTTTGGAGAAAGAAGAGATTTTTCCTTCGAGGTAACTAATTCCCTGTCGGTTGACCGAGAAGGAAGAAACACCCATAGTTCAGGAAAATGAACTGGTGCTCTTTGAGGATTTCTTGCGCTGTGGATTTCGTTTACTAGAGAGTGAATTCTTCCACAGCGTCTTGAACCATTTCGGGCTTGAACTGATAACCTCCACCCTAATTCTGTGTTGAGTTTGGCCATTTTTCAGCACCTGTGAGAACCTTTTGTTGGGGTTTGCCGAGCATCACCCTTTTTTGCCGCTTCTATTTCTTGGTATGGTCCAAAAGCGCAAATGCAGCTGGATGCGTTTACTTCCGCTTGAGGGATAAAACAGATTATCCTATCGTCCCGCTGTGTGATTCTGTCCATGGCTGGAATCAGTGGTGGTTTTACTGCACTGCTCCTGAGGAAAGCAGTCTCTGGTTCAAAAATCGCCGTCCAGAGAAAAGCAATGAAAAGGACTCCGCCCCTAATCTTAACGAAGAGCTGCAGAAAAAAGCCTGCATTATCCAAAGTCTGGCACAAGAAGGCTTGACGGCTCGGGATGTGATTCGGGACTTCATCAAGAACCGAATTAGTCCGTTGAAGAAAAGGGTGCACCCTTCTTGGGAGGTGCGCTCTATGCAAGATGGGACCTTGGACTATGAGCAAGGTAAAGTCTTTTCTTGTAGATTGGAAATATATCTTCAATCTAGCTATACTTAGTGCATTTTTGAAACAGGTCTACCTTCATCTGAGGTCGAGAGGAGAACAAACTCTTTGTTGAAGCTATGTAATCTGACTATAGAAGGTGACGTGAATGCTCCAAGACCGCAGAGTCTAGTCTATGGCAGCGATGAACTGCTGCAAGAACGATGAAAGGTAAATCCTCTTTTGAGAATCTTGCGTATATAATTTAATTGATAATAATCGAAAGAATTCATTCGATGTAAATAGTTGCTTTTGGGCCAATCTTGAACGAAAAGGAGTATTGATGATGCTGAGACATTTGGGGGGTCCTTCAGCCAAGAAACTGAAAAGGACTCCCTCCAAGGGGAAAGGTCAATCATCAATAGAGAAATCTGTAGCCCCCAGCAAATCCAAAAAGGCCACAAAGGCCACGTCATCCAAGGCCATTAAACCGAGTTTAGCAGCCAAAACAGTAAAATTATTTTGTCCTCACCTTTCTCCAAGTACACTTGGAAATTATCCCCTAATCGTACAGGGAGAAGGAAGCAGCTGTAGCTAAAACTTTAAAGGAAAAGGAAAAGCTACAACTTGACTTTGATCGTAAGTCCATTGTCGCAGAATCAAGTCATTGCGTTTCATGAACTGATCAAATTATCCTTTCTTCTGGCTAGGTCAAAGGGAAATAAACTCCAAGGTGACCAAGGAGAAGGAAGATTTCGAAAAGAAATATATCCATCGAGGACATAGCCTCAAAAAGCTTCACAATCTGAACCAGAGGATAATGGAAAGATCCCAGAATGATATAAAGAGTCCTGAAGAAGAAAAGAATACTCTGGAAAATATCATTCAAAACTGCACTATCATGGGCCAAGCTTCTCTTGAGAATTTAAAAGAAGTAGCAGACTCAACCGAGGCAAAGATTATTGGCCCTGAAAAGGATAATATTTCACTCAAAGAGTCTTGTGCTTTGGTCGCAGCTCAAGCCAAATCTCTAGTTGATAACATCCCTGAGTTCAGAAAGAGATACAAGGAAATAGTCAAGACCGACATTGGTATTGCTGCTTCTTCTATCTTGTGCAAGCTCAGACATCGCCACGGGCCGAATTTGGATCTTAACTCAGCAGCGGAGGATATCACCTTTGAGAAGAAGAGCAAATGAAGGCAACCGTAGCTGAGGTCAAGCCCATAGTCGAAAAACTATTAAAGAACCTCAAGCTAGTTTTAAAATTTCCCTTCTCATTGTAAATATTTATTGGACAATGGAAACAGGAATTCTTTGTAGTATTACTTGCAAACAAGTATATACAGAATGGAAAATGCAAATGCATGCTTTAACAAAACTTATGTTGGGGGAAATCTCCCCCGCCCCGGTGGCAAGGGCCCAGATGGCCTCTTCCCGGGCACCAGCACTTGCCAGGTGGCAAAGGTTCCCGGGGTCTTCGGCCCGGGCACCGCCATTTGGCCAGAGGCAAGGGCCCCCCGGTGACTCCGTCCCGGGCGCCACCACCTGCCCAGTGGCAAAGGCTCCCGGGGTCTTCGCCCCGGGCGCCTCCATTTGCCCGGAGGCAAGGGCCCCCGGTGACCCTCATCCCGGGCGCCGCCTTTTGCCTGGAGACAAGGGCTCCCGGGCGCTGCCATTTGCTCGCCCGAGGGCGAGGCTCCTGGTGACCCTCGTCCCGGGGGCTGCCATTTACCGGAGGACAAGGCTCCCGGTGACCCTCTTCCCGGGCGCCGCCATTTGCCCAGGGACAAGGCCCCTGGTGACCCCGTCCCGGGCGCCACCTCTTGCTCGTAGGCAAGGGCTCTCGGGGTCTTCGTCCTGGGCGCCGCCATTTGCCCAGGGACAAGGCCCCCGGTGACCACTCCCGGGCGCCGTCATATGCCCAGAGGCAAGGGCCCCCGGTGCCGGGTGACGTGAGGATCACGCGAGAAGCACCTCGGGAACTAGCAAGGACACTTGTCAAGCATCCAGCCCCCTCAGCCGGAAGAAGGACGCTAGTGCCCTTCGATCCAGCGGTTGTGGCCGGGGTAGTTTCGTCTTTTTGCATCTTTTGGGCCTATATAAGCCCTTGTATCCCTCTCATGTGACTAAGGACAACTCATTTTTTACATCAATACACAAACAAACAGGTGTGCTTAGGAGCACTCTCTCCACAAGAGAACTCCCTTAGCCAACTCTTGTTGGGAGCACGTCGACAGGACTAGGGTCGCCACTGAGACCTGAACCTGTATAAATATTTGTGTCACTTGCTGTGCTTGTGCGACGGGGGAGGACCGGTCACTCGACCACCCCACATCGTTTCCACTTAGCTAGGAAACCTCCACAAAACTTGCCGGGGTATTTGCAATACCACGACAGTTGGCGCTGTCCGTGGGGACTTCGTGACAAATCGCCATGGCTCCCCCAAGAACGAGGGCTCACGCCCTACCCACAGACGTTGGTCCCAGTGACCCGGCGCCACCCCTCCGAAGCACGGCCACTCCGGTGCTCCTGCCCGGACACGGCCAAACCCAGGTACCACCTCTGACTCTCCCGGCAGTTTCCGGTGGATAGGCCTCCAGGTCTGACCTGGTGATCATGGGCGCCTCGGGGGGGCTGGCCTTCCCCCGGTGGCTCCCCCGGCCTCCCGGGACGCCCTACTCGAAGCTCTTGTGGAGGGCCAACTCCGCACCCAGTGCTCGATGGATGAACTCCTACACGTCCTGGTGTGGCCGCTGGCCCCCATCTATCCGCCCCAGTTCCCGCATTGCCCCCCGTTTATGGGACACCCGGTGGCCCCTCTGACCCTCGGAGTCTAGGTCGCTCCCGGGACCTACGATTCCATCGGGGGTTACGCTCCTCCGGCGGACCCATCATCCGGAGCCTTCCCGATCCCGGGAGCGTTCCCGACGCCGGGGGCTTACCTTGTCCCCGGAGCTAGGGCTAGAAACGAGCCGAGCTCGAGCGAGCCCAGGCAGGCTCGGCTCGAGCTCGATAATGTACTGGGCTCGGCTCGGGCTCGGCTCGAAACATTAACGAGCTTAGAACTAGGCTCGGGCTCGGCTCGATAAAGCTCGACAAAGCTCGACAAAAGCTCGATAGAGCTCGATAAGGCTGTATACACAAACAAATGTGATTGGGCTCGCTCGAGCTCGATTAGGCTCGGCTGAGGCTCGAGGCCCATTAAGAAATAAGAATATAAGATAAGGCCCTGTAAGATATAACGAGCTTTAACGAGCCGAGCTTGAGCGAGCTCGGGAAGGCTCGGGCTCGGCTCGAATACTCACTCGAGCTTTACTTCAAGCTCGAGCTTGGCTCGTTAAGAGCTCGAGCCAAGCTCGAACCGAGCCGAGTTTCGATTCGATCCCGAATAGCTCGCGAGCTTCGATCTTTTTGTCCAGCCCTACCCGGAGCCTTCCCCATGCCGGTGGCTCACTCTGCACCGGGGGTCTTCCCTAGGCTGACAGCAGTCTTCGCCCAGCCGGTAGCATCCGTTGCGCCGGAAGCGGCCCGCCGGACGGCTCCTACGCCGCCACTGGATCTCCCCCGTGAGGGCCCCCCTCTCCGGTTCCGGGCGGCACTCCCAGGGACTACCTGGTGGCGGGTTCTGCCCACACCCCGGTAGTACCTCCCGAGCCCGTGACTGCTGCTCATGAGCTCGCTCCTCCCTCGGGGCCGCCCCCGAGGGCTCCCCTAGCGGATCAGGTTCGCTTTACTCGGGAGGAGGTCGAGCAAATGCGTACCACCAAGTCTAGAGAGGGGAGACCGCCCGCCACACCTTGAACACTACAATGGTGAGGCCGATCCCCATGAGTTCGTGCAGGTGTATTCCACAGCCATCTCAGTGGCTGGGGGGGAAGAGACGGTCCAGTGCAATGTCTTCCCCCTCGACTTGACCGGGATCGCCCGCTCATGGTTTTACAACCTGAAGGCCGGCTCAATCAAATCTTTTGCGCAGCTCAAGCGCGAATTTTGTGCGAACTTCCAGGGGAACTACGTGCGTCCCCTGGATTCATCGCAGCTATACACTGTCCGACAGATGACAGGGAAGGCCATCCGCAGCTTCTTCAAGCACTTTGCTCAGGTTAAGAGCAAAGTAGCTCACGTCCCCGACTCCATAGTCATTGAGACGTGCAAGAGCGGGATCCTCCCCAGGGAGCTCCATCGAAGACTCTCCCGAAGCTACCCCTCCTCCGCTGATGAGCTCTTCACTATACTCGAGAAGTACGCTCGGGCGGAGGAGGACGACCTCTGGAAGAAAAACCAGGGGGTTCCCACCCCCGTCGACCGGGAAGCTAGGGACCCCCTCAAGCGCCCCAAGAGGGGCATTCATAGTGAGCCACGGCCTCGGGACACCTTTGTCCTCGAGGGCGGAGGCAGCTCGCGCGATGCCCCCAAGGGCAACTGTCCTTTCCCCAAGCCGAAAGGCCGTGGGGGGGGGGGCAGTTGTCTCGCGGCCGTGAAGGCCTCGTGACGGGTGGCAAGGAGGGCCTGTGGTGTACTTTCCACAAGTCCAATACTCACGCTACTCGGGAATGCCACCAACTTCTCCAACACTTCGCCGCATTCCTCGACCAGCATGCGCAGGGGGGACTCCTGCCTCCTTGCCCTCTTAGCCGGCTTTACCGGCCCTTCCTGCCCCGCAGGGGAGTAGCAAGGGCAAGCGCGGGAAGGGGGCCCATCAGAAGTGCTCCCCTTCTAAACCTCCCAAAGGCGTGTCAACGTCATCATGGGAGGGTCTGTCTCGGGGCGAGACTCCAAGCGCCAGCGCAAGGAGTACGCGCGTGAAGTAAAGGTTGTGGGGGTGCTGCATACGTCCCAGCCACCAAAGTGGTCAGACGTCCCCCTCACTTTTACAGCGGAAGACGCGCGAGGGGTTCGCTTCCCCCATGACGACTGCTCATCGTCTCCGCCACCGTCTACAACTGCCACCTGGCACACATCCTCGTCGATGGCGGAAGCTCCGCCGACGTCCTGTACCTGAAGGCGTTTAGGGAGATGTAGGTCGACGAGAAGCTACTGCAGCCCGCAGCAGGGCCCTTGCAGGGATTTGTCCCGGGGAAGACGATCCACTCGGTGGCGAAGGTGCATCTCCCCATGACCTTCGGTACCCTAGACAACTACCGGACAGACATGGTTTGGTTCGACATGGTGGACCTCCCCTCCTCATACAACGCAATCATGGGGAGGACCACGATCAACTGCTTGGGGGCAGCGATCCACCAGAACTATCTCTGCGTGAAGATCCCTGGGCCTCATGGCGTGATCACCGCCCGAGGCGACCAAAACTTGGCATGCTCTTTGTACGAGCACGCCGCCGCGGTGATCGGGAGTGTCAACATGATCAAGACCCCAGGGGGAGAGACCTCTTCCCCAGCGTCGGACGCCACAGTCGTCCCCTCTGGGAGGTCTCCCCCCAAGCCGCGTCCGGAGGGGGACCTCCGGAAGGTCCCATTGTCCCCGGACGACGCGGACATGACCATCAAGATTGGGGCAGATCTCCCTGAAGAGCACGGGGAGCAACTCGCGGCTTTCCTAGGCAAGAACTCCGACATTTTCGCATGGAAGCCCTCCGACATGCAAGGTGTCACCCGGGAAGTCATCGAGCATAAGCTCGTTGTGACCCCCGGTCACCCCTCGGTCAAACAGAAGCTGAGAAAACTCTCCCTTGAACACCAAGAGGCAATCAAGGCCGAGATCGCCAAGCTCAGAGAGGCGGGGTTCATTCGGGAGGTTTTGCACCTCGAGTGGCTCGTGAACCCGTCCTTGTGAAGAAGTCAAACGGTAAGTGGCAAATGTGCGTGAACTTCACCGACCTCAAACGCGCTTTTCCCAAAGACAACTTCCTGCTCCCGCGGATCGACCAGCTGGTCGACTCGACGTTGGGGTGCGAGTTGATGAGCTTCCTAGACGTGTATTCGGGCTATCACCAAGTCCGGATGGTGGAAGGGGACGAGGAAAAGACGAGTTTCATAACTCCCCTCGGAACCTTCTGCTATGTCCATATGCCCTTCGGGCTGAAGAACGCTGGAGCGACCTTCCAACGACTCATGACGCTTGTCCTCAAGGACCAGATCAGCCACAACGTCGAAGTCTATGTCGACGACGCAGTCATCAAGAGCCTCCACGCGGCCGCTCACATCGACGATTTAGTGGAGACCTTCCGCAACCTCCGCACATATGGGTTGAAGCTCAATCTGGAGAAATGCGCCTTCGGCGTGCGTGGGGGGAAGCTCCTGGGCTTCCTCGTGTCCCTGCGGGGCATAGAGGCCAACCCCGAAAAGATTCAAGCATTCCTGGATATGCCCCCGACGCGCTTGGTCAAAGACGTACAACGGTTCATTAGCCGCTTGGCCGCACTGAGTGGCTTCGTCTCGCGGTCGGGGGAATGTGGCCTCCAGTTCTTCAAAATCCTCCGGGGCCTCGAGGGGTTCCAATGGACTCCCGAGACCCAGGAGGTCTTCGAGGACCTGAAGAAGTACCTCACGAGCCCCCCAATGGTCGTGAGGCCGTCTCCGGAAGAACCCTTGCTCCTTTACCTCGCCGCGACCCCGGTCGCCGTAAGCGCGGTATTGGTAAAGGAGCAGGATGGGCAACAGCGTCCCGTGTACTACGTGAGTGAGGCCCTCCAAGGGGCTAAAACTCGGTACACGGAGATGGAGAAGATCTGCTACGCCCATCTAATGGCATCCCAGAAACTTCGTCACTACTTCCTGGGACACCCGATCACTGTCCCGTCGTCCCTCCCTTTGGGGGAGGTACTCCGGAACAAAGAAGCCACCGGCCGGATCGGAAAGTGGGGGGCCGAGCTCGCTCCCTTCTCCCTTTCCCTCACTGGGTGCTCCGCCATGAAGTCACAAGTCCTCGCCAACTTTGTGGCGGAGTGGACGCCTGCCTCCGGGTCCGGGGACGAGAGCCTCCCCGAACCGCCCCGACACAGTGACCATTAGATTGTCATGTTTGATGGCTCCTTGTGTCTTGCTGGGGCCGGCGCGGGGGTAGTCCTCTAGAGCCCCGAGGGGAAGGAACTGGAGTACGCGGTGCGGCTCGAGTTCCCGGCCATGAACAACGTCGCCGAATACGAGGCTTTGCTCATCGGGTTGCGCCTCGCACGCTCCCTGGGGATTCGTCGCCTCCTCGTGAAAGGAGACTCCCAGCTTGTAGTTTGCCAAATGGACAAGTCCTTCTTGTGCCATGACGCAAACTTGAGTCTCTACTTGCAGAAGGTACGCAAGATGGAGAAGCACTTCGACGGCCTAGAGGCCCGGCAAATCCCGCGGAGGGACAACGACCGGGCCGATGCCCTGGCTCGGGCGGCCAGCACCCGGGAACCTGTGGTATCAAAGCAGTACAAGAGCTTGACTGTAGGGCGACGCCATTAGGAATTGGCTGCGCCAGGACGACGTAATTTATCTAAAAACTATTTCTCCGAAAACCCTATTTTTGTAAAAGGGAACAACTCCACATGGTGGTTGTCGATATTTGCCAAGTGCCAATCTGGCAACCACTTAAGTAAAGCTCGCCCTCCCCGGGGGCCCTCGGAGATAGGGTCTCGGAGATGGGGAGGCCCCTTGTGCCCTCTGCCAGGATCCCCATCCCGGACACCAGTTTACAACAACAAGGACTTAGCAAAAGAAGTTTCATTTCATCAAGATCAATGATTTACAAATTCTCCGAGGTTCCCCCTACGAAACTACCAGGAACAAAAATATCCTATGAACAAAAAATGCCCTAAGACTACCTAGGGGGGACAGGAGGCTCATACTTGCCCGTCGTCGTCCCCACTGGAGGAGTCATCCGGAGTCCCCTTTTCTGCCCTTTGGGGGTGCCTTGCTCGCAAAGGCCCGATCACCCGGTCGTAAAACACCCCGACTAGCTCCTCAAGCGACCTCCGGCGGGGCTCGTAAAACTCGCAGAAGCTCCGCAGGATGAGACTCCCAATCGCTCAGGCCCCGACCCCCTGATACTCGACTAGAGAGGCCGCGATCACAATGGTGGTGGTCGCGAAGGCCTGGGCCCGGACATCCACCGCCTCCGGGATCACGGCGATGTGTCGAGTGACGAAGCGGCGGGCCTCTGCCAGGGACAGCAATGGGTTGCAGGGGTTCTCCTCCAGACCGAACTCAATCTCGAGCTCGATCAACGTGGCCCAGAGCCAGTTCCCCACTGAGACGAGGGCCCAGGCGCCCATCAACTCTGACTCCCAGAGTGCCCAAGAGTAGGCATCCTAGGAGGTGGCCAACTGCTCCTGGATGCACCTCAACTCCCAGGTAGTGGCATCCCGCTCGGACTCTGCAGCAATCAGCTGCTCCGTGCGGACGCGCTCCAACTCCTGGGTGGCCGCGTCCCGCTCCCGGCCAGACTTCTCCCGATCATGGATGGTTGCGTCCCGTTCCTGGACCGCCGCATCACAATCAGCCTCGAGGGTAGCCATAGCCGAATTTGCGTCCCCATTGTCCTGGGCAAGGCAAGCCCAGACAACACGTGCCACGGTGGTTGTCTAAAGACGGAGGTGACAGTTAGCAAGAAGTCATAATGGACCGAGGTAAGATTGACGGGAAAAAGATACTTACCTATAGGGCTAGGGAGGTAACCTCCCCGTAGCGCTCATCGATGCCCCCATCCCGGATGTGGGCCCAAACTTTGGAGGTAATGAGGCTCAGGGAGAGATTGCGCGCCTCCTACGAGGAGAAGAGGGACGCCCCCCTCACCGGGGAATGGGGGTCGCCGCCCATTGGCAGGCCCCTTCGTCGTCACCTCCGCTTGGGGGGTTTCCCGCTTTCGGCCTCCCCACCCGGAGGACTGGATTGCCAGCACCTCCGGGACCTCAAGGGGTCTCCTCTGAGAGCGGGGAACTAGTGCCACCATCCCTCGTCGGGGGAGGGCGGCAGGTGATCTGTGGGATTACCCTCTCTGAGCGCGACGTCGCCGATGCACTACCCCCGGTCGAGGCCCGGGGTCCGCTCCCCCTAGGGGCGGCGTTGGAGAGGGGAGAGCACCATCACTCGGAAGTACGCACCCGAGGGATCCTCCTGGAGCACTTGCTCCGGAGAAGGGGTGGAGCCATGGTCCTCGAAGGTGGGCTCATCCTCCTTAATGTCCACATGGTTGTACATGCCCGATGCCCCCAAAGCATCGAGCTGGGCGACCAGCGTGTCCGCGTCCGTAGCGCTCTCCATGTGCTCCGTCTCTGGGGGTTGCGGCCCCCCTGGGGGGGTCACCCGCGCCAGAGGCATTGCCTCCTCCGGCGCCTGAAGTGTTGCCACGAGAGTCGCTTGGGCCAGAGAAGGCCTCACCCCCTCCGGCCCCCGAGGTGTTCCCGTTGGAGTCGCCTATGCTAGGGAAGCCCTCGCCCTCGCCCTCGCCCTCGCTGGGGCTCGAGGCGCCCCCGCGGAAGTCACTTGGGCGAGGGAAGGGCCCGCCCCCATCGGAGAGTGAGGCATCCTCGCGGTCACCTGTGCCGGAGGAGGCCTTGTCTTCTCCGTGGTCCGGGGTGTTTCCACGGGCCTCTGCAGTAGCACGGGGGATTCGGTGTAGGCCTGACCGGAGCTCCCGCCCAGAGTTTGTGCGGTCTTGGCACGCTTTGCCGCTGGGAGTGCCCCCGTCTCCCTCCGCCTGTGGGAACCTAGGGTTGGGAGAGGCACCGGGCATGCTCGTCCTCATATTACCTCCTGAGGAGATGCTCGGCCTTCTCTTGGATCAACTCGTAGGACCTAACTGCAAGACGCAAAGGTATGTTTAGCGAAGCAAATTCCACCCGAAGGTGCCCTCCCGTTTCCCAGAGAATGAGAAGCTTACGTCGCTACACCGGGAACCTCGGAGGCCTATACTCTGGGCTAAGTCCCAGCCCCTTCAGCTCCGGCTGAAGGGGTTGAGTCAGAGGAGAAGCAGCTCCTCCGCTAGGTCCCGCATGCTCCTTCGGGAGCGAGCCTCCACCATCTTGGCGACGGAGGTCATCTCGTCCACGGTCAAGGTCAGAGAACTGGAGGAACAGCTGAGGGTCGCAAGCTGTGAGGAGTAGGTCACCTCCGGGTCCCGCGACCGGAGGTACAACCACCTCTGGGTCCATCCCGCCTAGTGATCCTGGGAGGCCGCAACCGGGTACTCCTCCGCCCAGGACTGGACGTGCTTTAACATGACCGACCCACAAGTCAACTTTGGTCCATGCTTCACCACCAGGGAGCTCTTCGCCATCACCCGGTAGTAGTAGTGGAAAAGGCGGAGAGTCCCCTCCACCCCGGCGGCGGACTCACACAACCACAAGAATAGCCCCATCCGGACGAGGATGTTGGGCGTCAAGTGGTTCAACGCTATCCTGTGCTCGCAGAGGAAGTCCCGGAGCACAGGATGGACCGAGATTCGAAGGCCCGCCTCCACAAATGCCACAAAGGCCACCACCTCCCTGTCTCTGGGGCTCGTAGTGACCTCCTCCGCCCCTGGGACGCGGATGTCTCCTACAAAAACCCTCCGGGAGACAAGGGTGTCCCGGTCCCCCGCAGTGAACTCTGTGACCCCGAGGTAATCGGAGGTCACATCCTCTGAAGGGACGTCCGCCACCTTCCCGCGTGCCTTCAAAGCCATCTCTCGTGCCTTGCCAGGGGAGTTTTCCTGACCAGGGGAGAAGGCACTCTCGAGGAGTTAGTTGGGAAATGGGAGTCAGGGAGAAGAAGGCTTTCCCCCACAAAGGGTGGGTGTCGGACCCTCATTTGAGGATTCCGATGGCAACCGCCCAGGTGGATTGCACACAGAAAGGTACATCACAAGCTCACAACAACAGGATTTACTTTAAACAATAAGTCAAATAGATAAAACAAGTACAAGGTCACGAGGACCACTATTACATTATCATAAAGCCAAGAATGGCATTAATTAAAGTTGATACAAAAGTAGGGAGTTTTTCAAAATCAAGAATCAAAAGAAACGGTATCGGAGTATCGACTACACAAAAGCAACAACAAGGGTCTTCATCTCCTTCTGCAGCGGTTTGGCTCGGGCCTTTACCACATCGAACTCAACTTGGCGCATGACCCTCCTAGAAGGTCAAATCGTCTGGAAAGGTTCCTTCCTCTTCTTGGTGCTAAGGTCAAGAGAATCAGGTTCCTCGAATCCTTTCTTCTGAATTTGTGTGAAAAGGCAAGGGTGAGCATATTTTTCCACGATGCTCAGCAAGTCCCGTTATGAGAATGCAGATATATAGATGAGAAGTTTTCAAGAAAAGGGGTCTTGGTGTTATATATATATAGGAATAGAATAGATTTTCACTCTTAATTTGAAGGAAAGGTTTTTGTTTTCAAAAGAGAGGCTTTTAAAGTCCTAAGCTAGGTTTTCAGAAATCTTATGTGTGGCAGTCTTTCATGAGTCACCACTTTACTCAGATTTTGTGAAAAACTTTCCAAAAGCTACTTGTGCTGCATCGACGTGGATAGAATCCACAGCGCGCAGACTCCATAACCTGGGAGCTCAGAGTATCCGATACTTTTTATACTTTGCAAAGGTGTACCACCTTAATCCACCGATCATTCGGCTTTCAAGTCGGATCATCTCCATGCGACTTTTACGCATGTGACAAGGCCGAGATGACACAATAGTTTACAGTCCTAGCATTAACTATTCCCTGCCCGGTAAATAGACAGTTAAGTCTCAAGTACCGTTGTGGGTCCTCCCCACTACCTTACTTCCTAGCCTGGGTCTATGTTATCGTGAGACACATAGCCTCTCTTGATTACAGTCGCGCACGACTTAATCTGGCATAGGGCGTCTTCCTTCTTTCCACCTTTTTCCTCTCATGATTTTTCTGAACTCACATCACTCATGGCCTTCTGCGGCCCACCAGCTCTCGCAAGAAACTGGATCGACAACCATTGCAGGGAAAGCTAATACTAAAGAAAGCTACTAAGTCGCGCCCGTCCCATAACCGGGCAAGTGGTTGGTACGTTTTTCATGCCGCATAGAAGCACAACACAAGGTTCTAGTCCTTATGAATCTCTAGTGAGGAGTCTTTCACATTCCCAGTGCGCACACAGCACCATCCAATCAAACCATCCTCACTATTGATTCCAATCACATTTTCTTTCACAAAAGGGGTTTTGAACATGCTCTTTTCTCATATGTGACCATTCAACATTTAATATATAATCTTGAGCATAGCATAGCCTAAGCATGATATTCTAGGATGACAAGGGTGCATGGACATTCAATGTCAAAAGGGGCTTTACAATTATTTAGGTCATACCTAATCATTTCATTAAAACATAACTCTTATTTGAATCTAAGGCATGCATATACTTGAAAACAGTTAACATACTTCATTTCAAAATATTAGGCTAGACATGATCAAGGGTTTGAGACTTGCCTTGCAATGCTGGGTCTAGTTACTTGGATAACTCTTCGAAGATTTCTTCCGCTCCTTCAACCTCTGGTTCTACGGCGGATACAGATAATACACACATACACTATATAAGCATACAGAAGATAGTCTTTATGGGAAATGATACGTAAAATATATCAAGCATGCAGGGGAAAGGTTTGGACAAAGTCACTTGGGTGCTGATTGAAGAGATGGGCTCAAAAGGAGTTGAATGTCGAAAGGCTGACATTCGGTCTACGGCAAGACATAGCCTTAAGTTGGTCTTAGGTAGGTTTTCTGGAGAAGTGACAGTAGAGAAAGTTGTAGAGTACAACTCCAGGAATCTAATGGACAAGTTGGCATTTCAATTGCTCAAGTGTAATAGGTCTAAATCATCTAATGCCACTGGTGGACATGCACTGACATAGTGCTGGACATGGCCAGAAACTAGGGCATGGCATAACTTTTGACTCAGGGCTCCAATTGATGCACAACTTTGTCTGGGGGTTAGGCCTTGATAACAGGAACAAAGTACTCAATAGGCTCAAGGGTAGAAAGTGGCCGGAGGGTGGCCAAATCCGATGAGTAAACAAGGTGGCCTGAACTACTGGACAGTAATCTTGGCATTGGAATATCTCTTGATTCAGGTCGATTCAGGAGTCGAGCTAGTAGACAATGTTGCTTAGGGTACTGAGATCTATCTAAGGGAGAAAGTGTACGGGGCTAGATCGGCCGGGGAGAAATTCCGGCGACTGGCGCTGGAGACGACGACACTGGAGATTGGGGGTTTTTGATTTAAAGAGTTTGAACTCGATTCATTGCTCAGGGAGTGAGAGGGTGAGGTGAGGGAACTATTGGTGAGGTTAATTTGGTCGGGGGATGACCGGAGTGGCCTGGCGATGAGAGCCAGTTCACTGGTGGCGTGCAAATTGTGGAAAGCCATAATCTTGATCCAATTTCGAAATCCAAATTAGTAGGTGTCGTGGTATTACGGATACCCGGCAGGTCCGGACGTGTGCAGCACAAGTACAGCGGCGCGAGCAGACCGAGTTACTAGTCTCCTCCCGCCGGGCAACACAGAAAGTGACACAGTGGTTTATACAGGTTTGGGTCCCAGTGGGGGCCCTAGTCCTGTTGGCTCTCTCCGGACGCGAGTCCGCTGGGGAGGTGAGCTCTCGGGGAGTGGTCTCCGAGAGAACCGAATGTTGAGTTAATATAAATGAATTGGAATCCCTGAAAAAGGGTACAAGAGGGGTATATATAGCCCCCAAGAAATGCAAAAGACGAAAATGCCCTCGCTGCGACTGTTGGATGGAGGGGCGAAGACGTCCTTTGGCTTGACGGACGGCCTGGATGCTCGACACGTGGCGCCACGGGCTTCCTAGAGGCCCCACGGTCAGCAACAGCTCCTTGTGAGCCCGGAGGCTCTTCGGGTCTCACCGGGGTTTCGGAGACCCTCCGGATCTCACCGGGCGCCCGGTGACCCTCCAGATCTCACCGGGGCCTGGTGACTCTCCGGGTCTCACCGGGTCTCCGGAGACCCTCCGGATCTCACCGGGTCTCCGGAGACCCTCCGGGTCTCACCGGGGTCCCGGAGACCCTCCGGATCTCACCGGGTCCCCGGAGACCCTCTGGGTCTCACCGGGTCTCACCGGGTTTCACCGGGTTTCCGGACACCCTCCGGATCTCACCGTGGCTACGGAGACCCTCCGGATCTCACCGGGGTCCCAGAGACCCTCAGGATCTCACCGGGTGCCCGGTGACCCTTCGGATCTCACCGGGGGCCCGGTGACTCTCCGGGTCTCACCGGGTTTCCGGAGACCCTCCGGATCTCACCGTGTCTACGGAGACCCTCCGGATCTCACCGGAGTCCCGGAGACCCTCCGGATCTCACCGGGTGCCGGGTGACCCTCCGGATCTCACCGGGGGCCCGGTGACTCTCCGGGTCTCACTGGGTTTCACCGTGGGCTCCTTGGGACTTCGTGGGACCGCTGGGGATTCCCCCAACAGCAGCCCCCCAGGCCCTCGGGGGCCCTTGGTGCCTCCGGTGGGTATGTGAATCTCCAAACTGTGACGCTTCGTATTCCATGAAGTCCTTTACGCTCCCAGCGGCGCTTCGGCTTCCTAACCGCTCCTCCGCGGGACGCGTCTATCCGTGAACCGACGCATCGTTTAGATGCGCTTAAGCCCGCGTCGGCTCGTTTTGCGCGTGACGGTTCAGCTCCGCGGCTCTGATGGCTTTGTGGACACGTGTCAGGCATCCGGGCCCCCCCATTGCCTATAAATAGGGGGGAGGGGCCCTCAATTTGAGCACGCCCACAAGCCCTCGAAATCCCACAAACTCCAGTTGTCTCCCGGTGATTTTCGGTGGTTTCCGGTGACCTCGTCCGGAAGCGCCCGGTAGTTTCCGGTAGTTTCCGGTGACTTTGTCCGGAAACGCCCGGTAGTTTCTGGTGACTTTTGTCCGGAAGCGCCCGGTGGTTCCCGGTGATTTCCGGTGGTTTCCGATAATTTCCGGTGGTTTCCGGTAATTTTCGGTGGTTTCTTCAAAGTTCGTTCCTGATGGTGCCGAAGAGTCGCGCCAAGGTCTCCGAGTTGCCTACGGAGGTGACCTCTGACTTCCTCGGGGGCCCTTGAGGCATTCTTGGAGCGCGGCTACTTCCAGGCGGGAGACATCAGTATCCCCGGCCCGACGGAGCAGGTGCCGAGCCCCCGGGACGGGGAGGTGGTGGCTTTCGAGGCCTTCGTGGAGGCTGGCCTTCGGCTTGCAGCGCACCCGCTGCTACTCGACTTCCTGCAGGTATATGGCCTCGCGCTCAACCACCTCACCCCGAACACCCTTGTTCGGATGGGTTTGTTTATATGGTTGTGCGAGACGACCGCCGTGACGCCCACCATGCGGCTCCTACGGTACTTCTACGAGCCGGCGGCGAGGGGCCCGGTGGTGAGGAGGGGTGGCCCTAGGTCGGCCTTCGGCTCCATCATGATCCAGCTGACTCCGGGCCGCGTCGACGAGTACCTGGTGCTGGCCTCCCGGGACCACTGGGGGGACTGGCTCCGGCATTGGTTCTACCTCCGGGTAGGAGACCCGGGGGTGACCTACTCTCGGGAGCAATCGACGTACTCGCGATCTAGTGGCCCGGTGGCTCCCGAGTGGACTGTGGCAGAGATGAGCCTCCTCTCCGCGATGGCGGAGGCTCGATCCCGGCGGTCTATGCGGGACCTCGCGGAGGAGATGGCCCTCCTCCGAGTGGCACCGTTCCACACCCGTCGGGGGAGGGGAATGTCGCTAGCGCACAGACCACCCCGGATGGCGGTGGCGGACCGTAAGTATTCGGACTCTTTCTCCCCACCGGGGAATTCTTCCTAACATTTGCTTCATTTTTTGCTCTTGCAGTCAGGTCCTATGGTCGGGCCAAGGAGGTCGCGGCGACCCTCGTTGGCCGGTACTACGAGGACGAGCATGAGAGGGTGCTGCGCATCATCGGGGAAGGCCCTCCCCGAAACGTCGTCGCGGAGGCGTTTGGGTTGAGGCTCCCAGCCCGGACCCCTCTGCCTACCCCTGCTTCACGCAAGCGGGGGAAGGAGGTCGCCGGTGGACCCTCGAAGCGGTCTCGTCCGTCGGGCAGCCCCGCGAGGTCCCGAGCCCAGAGTCCCGTGAGGTCCCGAGCCCAGAGTCCCGCGAGGCCCCGGTCTTCTCCTTCGCCTTCTCCCGCGAAGGGGACTGCGACGGCGGCTGCCGGGCCATCTGGCGCCGCTCCCGACACCCCGGGCGGGCCGGATCCCTTGGGTGGCGTCCCGGCCGGAGAGGGTCAGGGCTCGGACTCGGAGATGTATGCCCCGAGTCCTTCGCCGCCTCCGGCCCTTGCGGGGACCCGGCCGCAGCCCTCGTCTAGCGAAGTCTCCGTCCGGTTTCGGATGCCGGGCGGCCTGCCGATGGCCTCGATTTTGGCCCCGGAGACAGGTTCGTCGGTGGTTCGGCTTGCGACGGCGGCGCTCCCTATACCCGGGAGGAGTAAGGGCCTGTTCGTCCGCCCCGGGGTTCTGGCACTGCCGGATTAGGCTTCCGGCTCCTCCGACGGTGGGACTTCGGAGGGTGCTCCACCCGGTGGGGAGGCCTCCCGAGGGAGCGACCCGGGGGGCGACGAGGGTGACGTCGACGCGGTCATCGCCTCCGGGCTTCGGGTAAGTTACTTGTCTCATGCTCCTTCGTTAGTTGCGTTCTGATTACGGTTTCTATGCAGACGGTCGCCTTAGCCCTGGGCTTCAGGGCCCGGCTCACCACGCGCCTCTGGGCCGCCGAGGACATAGCGGCCTTCGAGCGTGCCGGGAAGGAGAAGGCGCTCAGGGATGCGGCTTCGGAGTGCTCCGAGAAGGAGCGGGCGCTTGGGGAGCTCGCCGCGGTGCAGGCTCGACTCGCCGCCGCTGAGGACGCGGCCTCTCGGCTACAGAGGGAGCTGCAGGTGGAGCGAGAGGCCGCAGCCTCGGGCGTCCAAGGCATGGTTGCGGGGGGTAGGGCGATCCGCACTACCCTCGAGGAGCTCGGGATCTAGCTCGGTCGGGGGGCAGGCCCTGACCCGGCTCCGACGTCGGTCGGGGAGGCCGCGCACTTTCATGGTGCGCAGGTCGCCTTGATCCCGGTCGCTGCGGAGGCGTGGGCACGAGGCCTCGCCGTCCCGGTGATCGCCTTGGCGGCGGCCCTCGTTGAGCATCGCGGGGAGGGTGCCCGAGTCATCGGGGAGCTTGTCCCCCGGAGCTTCCCCGCCTTCTTCGACCCTCGGCGGGCTGAGTTGGAGCGGTCTGCCGAGGTCCTCTTCGACCGGATCACCGGCACCATGGCGACGGGCGGGCGGCGCTCGGGTCAGGGCGCGTCGGCCAGCACGGACGTCCCCCCGGGGGGGAACAAGGACGGGCAAGTATGAGCTCCTCCCCCCCCGGTTAGATTAGGCTTCTACTTTTGGGTCTTTTTTTGCTCCGGGTGGCTTCCTTAGAAAGAGCCCCGGAAACTTGTAAATATCTTTCAACTGGAATAAAGTAGTTCTTTCGTTAAATGTGTCAAACTTGTCGGCAGGTATCTTTAGACGTCGCCTTTCCAGGGCTTTCTTGCCCTGAAGACCATCTTTTGGAGAGCGATCGAGGGTCGCCCGGGGGGTCTAGCCCAGGTGGTGCCCGGGCGGCCTCGATTTTACTAAGTCTGGCGGCCGGGGGAGCATCCTTCGGGCTAGACTCCGAGCCCGTTCTTGCCGACTTCGCGAAGGAAGGTGCCTCCGGTGAGCCGGCCCTTCTGCGTTGGCTCCCGGAGTGGCACTTGGGAAACTTCGACGATTGTCGCGCCGAGTTGTCTCCACCGAGGTCGGGGGCTCTAAAAGTCCCCCCGCTCAGGATACTCCCCCCGGCCGGGTACGAATGTTGGCCGGAGGATCTCCTTCGGCGGGCTCTTCGGCGTATGAGGAGTTCGTACAAGGATCTCTCCCGGGAGATCTCAGAAGGTCTCCGGGATTATTAGCTGTAGTTGCTTGTTGGGAATCGTTCGAGGCATTTTCCTGTGGGAGCCTAACTCCCCGGGCCATACTCGCGCGCCCGGGTTTCACCCGGGGGGCGCTTTCGTCCTACTGGGGGGGTTGTTCCCTAGTGTGATGTTGTATCAATTAAGACGTAGATTTGTTTATTCGTCGTGACTTTGCTTCAGAAACTTCAAAGCCTTTCGCGTAAAGCCGTTGTTTTTCTGTTCGGGTCCAGGGTTTTCCTCCTCCCCCCCCCCATAGCGGGATGCAGCTCAGCTCCGCGCGCTGTGGGTAAGGAGTGAAGGGGCCTGGACAGCACCCGGTGCTTAGTTTGCGTAGTCCCTCGTTGGGTCCCCGGGGTTGGCGGGGGTGTCCACCGAAAACCTTCGCGGTTCCCCGGCGGGAGTCCCGGGGGCTTATGGATGGTGTGTGACCGAGGAGGGACTATGCTTTGAGAGAGCAAACTCCGAAAGCCGAGTTCTCCGTCTGCCGTGGAAGGCAACGTGTATTCCCTTAGGAGGGTTTCGTAACCCGGCAGCGGGTGTAGAGTGTTTGAGGGGGGACTAATCTCTCGAAGTGACTCGTTACCGCAGTTTGTGAAAACTGGGTTGCCGCTTACCCCCTCAGTCCACGAGGGGTTACTGTAAGCCGCCCAATGGGAGCTGTTCTCCCGTCGTAGGGACTTTAGGCTGTGGTAGCCCACTTCCTCATGGAGAGGGCATCCTCACGGAGAGGGGATTTTTATAGAGGAGACGTCGCCTTTTAGGCGGAAGAAAAACTCCTGTAAAAGAATTCCAGCGGTGTAGAAAAAAGCCATTCAATTTAATGACGTAGAAATTCCAGAGTTGAGCACAAAATCCACTTGTATTAACATGCGATGAGATACAACGCCTCCCCCCGTGAAAGTGCGGCCGGGGAGGGAACTAAGTACATAAACCTCCCCCCGCGGAAGCGCGGCGGAGGAGGTGGTGAGCCCGGAGGCTAAACATAAAACTTGCGGAGCAAGGTTATGTTCCAGGTGTGCGTCAGCTCTTGGTCTTCAAGTGTGGAGAGCTTGTAGGCTCCCGAGCCCAGGACCGCGGAGATCCTGTATGGGCCTTCCCACTTGGGGGATAGTTTGCCCTGGGCTTGGGGGTCTGTCACGCGCTTGAGGACCAGATCCCCAAGGCGGAAGGCCCTTTCGCGCACGCGCTGGTTGTACGCACGTGCCATCTGGCGCTCGTAGATGGTGTGGTGGAGAAGCGCTCGGTCGCGTTCTTCTTCGACGAGGTCGACCTCCAACCGTTGATTATCCTCGTTGGTTTGATGCGCCGCGGTCGGAGCTCCGTCGAGGAGCTCGACCCGCAGCGATCGAAAACCAATCTCCGAGGGGAGAACTGCTTCGGCCCCGTAGACGAGCGAAAAAGGCGTGCGTCCTGTCGCTCGGCTAGGGGTCGTGCGCATGGAGCAGAGGATGCTTGGAAGCTCTTCTGCCCACGCACCTCACCTGGAGGCGGTCTGTTCGAGCCGTCGACGTAGGCCTTGCAGGATCATGCCGTTGACTATTTCGACGGCCCCGTTGCTTTGGGGATGGGCCACGGAGGCAAAATGGAGGGTAGTGCCTAAGCCTTCGCAGAATTCCCGGAAATATGCCGAGTCAAACTGGGTCCCATTGTCGACGGTGATTTCTTGGGGGACCCCGAAGCGACATACGATATTTTTCCAGAAAAATCGTTGCACCGCGCGGGAAGTGATGCTGGCCAAGGGCTCAGCTTCCACCCACTTGGAGAAGTAATCCACGGCGACCACCGCGTACTTGTGGCCCCCAGGTGCCGGGGGGAAGGGACCAAGGAGATCCATCCCCCAGCGCGCGAAGGGCCAAGTAACAGGGATGGTTTGCAATATCGCGGAGGGGAGCCTGGTGCCTTTTGCCATCTTTTGGCAGGCCTCGCACGCGGACCAACGTGGGCCAATAAAATCCTTGGTGAAGGGCCTTCGCCGCGACCGCCCGCGGAGCAAGTGGGATCCGCAGCTCCCCGAGTGTATGTCCTTGAGGAGCTGGAGTCCGTCGGCCCGTGGGAGGCAGCGAAGAAGGGCGGAAGCCCCCTGCTTGTAAAGCTTCCCGTCCAGCAGAACGTACGCCCTGGCTTTAGCTCGGAGACGCTTCGCCTCAACGTCACCGGAAGGTTCCCCCTCGTCCCTTATGCAGGAGATGAGGGGATCCATCCACGAGGCAGTCCGAGTGATCTCGGAAACCTCCGGGACGCGAACCTCAGGGTTCACGTCCGGAAGGGTTATCGAGGGTCTTGTGGTGATCTCCAGAAAGGCGCCCTTGGGAAGAGGTTCCCGGGCGCTGGCCGCCCGGGCCAACGCGTCGGCCCGGTTGTTATCCCGTCGGGGGATGTACCGGGCCTCCAAGCCTTCAAAGTGTCTCTCCATCTTCCGCACTTCGCCCAAGTATAGACTCAGGTTCGCATCGTGGCACAAGTAGGACTTGTCCATTTGGTTGACCACCAGCTGGGAGTCTCCTTTCACCAGGAGGCGGCGGATTCCCAGGGAGCGCGCGAGGCGCAATCCCAGGAGCAAGGCCTCATACTCGGCGACATTGTTTGTAGCAGGGAACTCGAGCCTGGCGGCGTACTCCAGCATCTTCCCTTCGGGACTCCGGAGAACCATCCCCGCGCCGGCTCCGGCGAGGCACAAGGAGCCATCGAACATGAGTGTCCAATGGTCCAGGCACCGGGGGGGGGGGGCGAGGGGAGCCCCTCCGTCCGTCTCAGCGGTCGGGGTCCATTCCGCCACGAAGTCTGCGAGGACTTGCGACTTGATGGCGGAGCGGCCCGTGAAGGTAAGGGAGAAGGGAGCGAGCTCGGCTCCCCACTTGCCAATTCGGCCGGTGGCCTCCTTGTTTCTCACCACTTCCCCCAGCGGGAGAGATGACGGGACCGTGATTGGGTGCCCGAGGAAGTAGTGGTGGAGCTTCCGCGACGCCATGAGGAGGGCGTAGCACAGCTTCTCCACCTGAGTGTACCGCATCTTAGCCCCTTGAAGGGCCTCGCTGACGTAGTACACAGGGCGTTGTTGCCCATCCTGTTCTCTCACGAGCACCGCGCTCACTGCGACGGGGGTCGCAGCAAGGTATAGTAGTAGAGGTTCCCCCGGGGACGGGGCTCACGAGCATCGGAGGGCTCGCGAGGTACTTCTTTAGCGCGTCGAACGCCGTCTGGGCCTCGGGAGTCCACCTGAACCCCTCGAGATCCCGGAGGATTTTGAAGAACTGGAGTCTGCGTTCTCCTGACCGCGAGACGAAACGACCCAAAGCGGCCAGGCGGCCTGCAAGCCTCTGCACGTCTTTGACGGAACGCGGGGGAGGCATGTCTAGCAGGGCCCGAATTTTTTTGGGGTTCGCCTCAATGCCCCTCTGGGACACCAAGAAGCCAAGCAGCCTCCTGCCGCGCACGCCGAAGGCGCACTTTTCCGGGTTGAGCTTCAACCCGTACTTGCGGAGGCTGCAGAAGGTCTCCGCCAAGTCGTCGATGTGTGCGGCGATGCGAAGGCTTTTGATGACCGCATCGTCAACGTAGACCTCGACGTTGCGGCCGATTTGGTGCTTCAGGACTAGTGTCATAAGGCGCTGGAAGGTTGCCCCGGCGTTTTTCAACCCGAAGGGCATGTGAAGATAGCAGAAGGTGCCGAGGGGAGTTATAAAACTCATCTTTTCCTCGTCCTCTGCAGCCATCCGAACCTGATGGTACCCCGAATATGCATCGAGGAAACTCATCAGTTCGCACCCTGCGGTCGAATCGACCAGTTGGTCGATCCGCGGGAGTGGGTAGTTATCTTTTGGGCAAGCGCGGTTGAGATCGGTGAAGTCCACGTACATCCTCCACTTGCCACTTGACTTCTTTACGAGGACAGGGTTTGCCAACCATTCGGGATGGAGGACGTCTCGCACGAACCCCGCCTCTAGAAGCTTGGAGACCTCTACCTTGATGGCGTCTTGGCGCTCGAGAGATAACTTCCTCAACTTCTGCTTGACCGGGGAGTGGCCGGGGATCACAGCGAGCTTATGCTCAATGATGTCCCGGGCGACGCCCTGCATGTCCGAGGGTTCCCACGCGAAAACGTCTGAGTTTTCGCGAAGGAAAACCGCGAGCTGCTCGGCGTGTTCCTTGGTGAGGTCTGCTCCGATCCTGACGGTTCTCTCTTCATCTCCCGCGGACAGTTGGACTTTCCGAAGGTCTCCCTCGGGGCGTGGCCTCGGAAATGGCCCCCCTAGGGGAACGGCCGGGGCAGCATGAGGTTCAGGGGGGGCGTTCCCCCCGGGGTCTTGATCACGTTGATGTTCCCGATGGCGGCGGTCGCGCGTTCGTACAGAGCGCGGGCCACGTTCTGGTCGCCTCGAACGGTGATTGCACCGTGAGGCCCAGGGATTTTCACGCAGAGATAGTTCTGGTGAATCGCTGCCCCCAAGTGGTTGATCATGGTCCTCCCCATAATAGCGTTGTACGAAGAGGGGAGGTCCACCACATCGAATCGAACCATCTCCGTCCGGTAGTTTTCCGGGGTGCCAAAAGTCATTGGTCGATCGACCTTTCCCACCGGGTGGATGGTCTTCCCGGGAACGAAGCCTTGTAACGGCCTGAGTGCAGGCTGCAGTAGCTTCTCATCGACTTGCATTTCCCTGAATGCCTTCAGGTATAAGACGTCGGCGGAGCTCCCACCGTCGACGAGGATGCGTGCCAGTTGGCAGTTGTAGACTGTAGCCGAGACGATGAGCACGTCGTCGTGCGGGAAGCGAACCCCGCGCGCATCTTTCGCCTTGAAGGTGAGGAGGACGTCCGACCACTTCGGTGGCGGAGACGCGTGCAGCACCCCCACCACCTTCACCTCTCGCGCATACTCCTTGCGCTAGCGCTTGGAGTCCCGTCTCGCGGCAGATCCCCCCGTAATGACGTTTATGCGTCTTTGGGAGGTTTGGAAGGGGAGCTCCTGAGTTGGGCTCCCTTCTTGCGTTTGTCTTTGCTGCTCACCCGCGGGAGCGGGGAGCGCGGGCAAAGCTGTCGGGGGAGGCAAGGAGGCAGGGCCCCCTCCCCCCTGGCTGCGCTGGTCGAGGAAGGCCGCGAAGTGTTGTAGAAGCTGATGGCATTTTCGAGTAGCGTGGGTATTCGACCTGTGGAAGGTGCACCACACGTTGGTTGTGCCCTCCTTGCTCTCCTTGGCGCGGCTTTCGCGCCCGCAGGAGGATTGTCCTCCTGCGTAACCCTTTGACTTAGGGGGGCGCGACTGCCTTTGGCGCTGTCGCGCGAGCCTCCTCCGCCCTCGAGGACGAAAGCGTCCCGAGGCCGTGGCTCGCGACGATCACTTCTTCGGGGACATTTGCTGGAGGGGTCCCTGGCCTCCCGGTCAGCGGGGGCAGGAGCCCCCTGGTTCTTTTTCCAAAGATCGTCCTCCTCCGCGCGAGCGTACTTCTCAAGTACGGTGAAGAGTTCGTCAGCGGAGGTGGGTCAGCTCCGAGAGAGCCTCCGGTGGAGCTCCCCGGGGAGTATCCCGCTCTTGCATGCTTCAATGACCGTGGAGTCAGGGACATGCGCCACTTTGCTCTTCACCTGAGCGAAGCGCTTAAAGAAGCTGCGGATAGTCTCCCCCGTCCTCTGCCGGACGGTGTAGAGCTGGGACGAGTCTAAGGGCCGTACATAGTTGCCTTGGAAGTTCGCGCAAAATTCGCGCTTCAGCTGCACGAAGGACTTGATGGACCCAGCTTTCAGGTTGTAGAACCATGAGCGTGCGATGCCCGTGAGGTAGAGGGGGAAGACATTGCATTGCACTGTCTCGTCCCCCCGGCCGCCGAGATGGCTGTCGAGTACACCTGCACAAACTCGTAAGGATCGGCCTCACCATTGTAATGCTCGATGTGCGGCGGGCAGTAAGGCCGCGGCCAGTGTATGCAGCGGAGACGACTGCACAGCGGTTGTTGGTCCCCTCAACTTCCTTGGGGGATCCATGGTCGCCGTCATCACTTGCCGGGGACGCGTGCTCATTGTCGGAGTCCGGAAGGGGTGGCAGCGGTCCGCCAGTTTGGCGGTGTCGTCTCTTTTCTTCTGGGTTGGTCGAGCTGACCTCTTGGGCGTCAAGGTATTCCTCAGGAGTGGTGGTAGCTTCTTTGAACGGTCTTTTCCCCCGGGCGATTTGGGAGCGCGTCTCCGCTCGCCCGCTGGTTCGGGGGAGTCCTGACCGATGACGGGAGGTGGTTTCTCCGGACTTGGTGGTACGCATTCGCTCGATCTCCTCCCTTGTGAAGCGGGTCTGATCCGCTGGGGGCGCCCGCGGGGGCGGCCCCGGAGGGGGAGGGAGCTGATGCGCGTTTGCCACAGTCCCAGTGGACGCTGCCGGCGCGGGGACCGGGCCACTCTCCGGGTCCGCGCTCGGTTCGGCGGCGGGAGTGGTCGCAGTTCGAGTCCCCGGGGCGTCCACGGGGGCGGGCGTTGCACCGATCCCGGGCGTCGGCCCGCGAAGGCTGCCGGGCTCGGGCGCCGGGGTTGTCCCCGGCACGGCGGTGGCCGCTCGCGGGGGTTCTGGACCCGGGGCCGGGCGACTCCCAGAGGCAGGGGAGGGCTCGGAGACGGGTTGACTCCCCAGCGCAGGAAGTGTCCCCGGGATCGGATACGGCCCGGGCGCGCCTCCGGGAACGGGGAACATCCCCGGCCCGGGAAAGGCGGGGTTCCCCATGAAGAATTGGGGCAGTGCCCCCATGAACGGATACGGAGGCGGGTAGACGGGAGCTGGGGGCCGCACCAGGACGCGCAGCAGCTCCTCCAGGGTGTGCTGGGTACGAAGCTGGCCCTGGATCAAAGCCCCCAGCATAGAATCTCCGGAGACCGGAACGGAGAGTTGGGGTGCACTAGGCCCCGGAAACGAGGACCCTTTGACCGGAGGCCGCGAGTAGAGGAAGCGAGTCCTCCGCCCGTACACCCCCGGGCGGCAGGGCCGCAGAAGCCTCATCTCGCGAATGCGGAGCCGGGTTGCTAGGACCAGCGCCCTCGGGAGATGAGAGGGCTTGAGCTCTGGTGGTTGCGGGAGCCATGGCGATTCGTCGCGAAGTCCCCACGGACGGCGCCAACTGTCGTGGTATTACGGATACCCCGACAGGTTCGGACGTGCGCAGCACAAGTACAGCGGCGCGAGCAGACCGAGTTACTGGTCTCCTCCCGCCGGGCAACACAGAAAGTGACACAGTGGTTTATACAGGTTCGGGTCCCAGTGGGGGCCCTAGTCCTGTTGGCTCTCTCCGGACGCGAGTCCGCTGGGGAGGTGAGCTCTCGGGGAGAGGTCTCCGAGAGAACCGAATGTTGAGTTAATATAAATGAATTGGAATCCCTGAAAAAGGGTACAAGAGGGGTATATATAGCCCCCAAGAAATGCAAAAGACGAAAATGCCCTCGCTGCAACCGTTGGATGGAGGGGCGAAGACGTCCTTTGGCTTGACGGACGGCCTGGATGCTCGACACGTGGCGCCACGGGCTTCCTAGAGGCCCCACGATCAGCAACAGCTCCTTGTGAGCTCGGAGGCTCTTCGGGTCTCACCGGGGTTCCGGAGACCCTCCGGATCTCACCGGGCGCCCGGTGACCCTCCGGGTCTCACCGGTGTCCCGGAGACCCTCCGGATCTCACCGGGTTTCCGGAGACCCTCCGGGTCTCTTCGGGTCTCACCAGGGTCCCAGAGACCCTCCGGATCTCACCGGGTTCCCGGAGACCCTCCGGGTCTCACCGAGTCTCACCGGCTTTCACCGGGTTTCCGGAGACCCTCCGGATCTCACCGTGGCTACGGAGACCCTCCGGATCTCACCGGGTGCCCGGTGACCCTCCGGATCTCACCGGGGGCCCGGTGACTCTCCGGGTCTCACTGGGTTTCACCGGGTTTTCGGAGACCCTCCGGATCTCACCGTGGCTACGGAGACCCTCCGGATCTCACCAGGGTGCCGGAGACCCTCCGGATCTCACCGGGTGCCGGGTGACCCTCCGGATCTCACCGGGGGCCCGGTGACTCTCCGGGTTTCACCGGGGGCTCCTTGGGACTTCGTGGGACCACTGGGGATTCCCCCAACAGTAGGCTTGCTCAATTGAGTGTACTGATCAATTTCCATCACTGTCACGAGGGCTGATTTGGGTTGAATCGGGCAGCATTGAGGAAACAGGGGATTTCGGGCTTTTCCGGTGATCGCCGGCGTTGAGGTTCGACGGCGGCCAATTAAATGCTATGATACGGAGAGAGGGATGAAGGGAGCTTACTGGTGGCGTTGGTTTGGAGAGAAGAGCATCGGTTGAGGCTGGCACCGGTGGCCTCAAAAGTAGCTCGCCGGAGAAGAAGGTCTTCATGGCGGCGCTGGGACACTGGCTGTTCTCTGGTGCTAGGAGCTTGAGGCTTTGCAGCTGCGGGGTGGTGCGAAGTGATGTTGCGGTTGAGGGGGAGCTTATATAGGCGAAGGGCTGGGGCTCTCGGGAGTTGAATCATATCAGGCGGGATTCGCGGCTGACACCTGAGAAGGGATCGAGACGATGTCGGGACGCGGCAAAGACTGTGCCAAAGAAGTGGAATCACGCCAAATCTGGCTGGAGCAGGGCGACGAGATCACTGGCTTCGGCATGGCTGCAACGTGGCGTTGCTTTGCTGCTGCTGGAGCACGCGCGCGCACGCGGGAGAATCACGGCACAGCGTGGTTGAAGTTGCTCCACGGTGGCGGCACGGTTGCGCACAGGTGGTGCTACGTGGCGGCGGTGGTGGCTGCGCGGGATACTTTGCTGGCGGCGAGCTCTGCGGCGAGGCTAAGCGGCGGGGTTCTGGTCGAATGGTGCTGGAGCTCTGGTCGAGAGCAACGACCAGGGGCTGGAAAGCTAGGGCTGATTTGTAATTTCATAAACCTTCACCAGGGACTGTTCTGCAAGGATTTGGACCAATCTGTAAGGAATTTGATTCGGGAGTTTGGGCCTATTTGCAAATCTGGAGATCTAAAGGGCTGATCTGAGTTCTGGTTTTGTAGATGAGTATTGCTAAATCTCTTGGACTCATCCAGCAGGAAAAACGGTGAAATCTGATAAGATCTGGTGGTTTTGACAAAAATCGAAAACAGGGTAATTAGGGTTTGAAACTTTGGCGAGGCTAAAACTAGGGTTTCGGTTGATCTTTTGGAATTCTTCCAGAAGGGAAAAATGTCCAGAATAGTAAATGGGAGATATTCACTGGATCAGATCAGAATTTGGAGGTGGTCTGAGACTTTTGGTCTTTTTGGGCTTCTGACAAATCTGAAAAGAACTGATCTGCGATACCTTTGGACTAAAAGCGAAAATGGTCTGAAAGGCGGAGTTTATCTGCCAACTTTTTAAACTAAGGTGGTGGCACACCTGAGGTCATAATTCTGGGATAAAGATAAAAAATGGGGTTGAGACATCCGAGAATCCAATGAAGATACGCTGACTGGCAAACTAAAGAGATGGCAAAATTTGGGATGTTACAACCTACCCTCCTTAAAAACAATCTCGTCCTCGAGATTCCGGTAGATCTAAAAACAGGTAAGGGAAATCTTGATGCAGTCCCTCTTCCCTTTTCCATATTGACTCTTCTTCTGAGTGGTTGTTCCATTGAATCTCTGCAGAATCGAATGGTCCTTGATTTCAATTTCCTTTCACTGACCTCTAACACTTTAACTGGGTATTCCTGACATGTCAAGTCTGGTTTCTTCCTTAGGATATATCTGCCATGTTGGCTTCTTTAGGTACTTCCTTAATTGAGACACATGAATATGTCATGAACTCCTGCTAATTCGAGTAGTAGCTCCAATTTGTATGCTACTTCTCCTTGTTTCTCTATAATCTTGTAGGGTCCAACGTATTTTGGGCTTAGTTTTTCCCTTTATCTTAAATCGTCGTACTCATTCTTGAGGCGTTGCTTTGAGATATACGTATTCAGCTTTCTCGAAAGATAATTTCCTTCTTTTGTTGTCGGTCATCAGCATAACTCTTCTTGTCTTGGCTGTGCAGCCTTCGGCTTCTCCTTAATGATTCGTACATGAGTTCCTACGTCTTGAGCTATTTCTAAGCTGATTTGTTGCCTTTCTCCAACTTCTGACCAATGTAAAAGCATTCTGCACTTGCAACCGTTTAGAGCTTCAAGTGGGAATATCTGCAAACTAGTATGGTAACTATTGCTGTGGTGAAATCTGTGTATGGAAAGCATAACTCTCATGAAATTCCATATTTGAGCACACATGCTTGCAACTTATCCTTCGGTATTCACTAGTTCTATCCATCTTCCAGTCTGAGGGTGGCAAGCTGTGCTGAAGTTCAACCTTGTTTCTGGGGTTTCATGCAGACTTTTTCCAAAATATTGAAGTGGGTCATGCTTCCACGATTTGATACAATCCTCTTGGGTATACCATGTAGAGTCACAATCCTAGTCATGTAAATTTCTGCCGACTTGGCACCATCGTAAGTCATCTGCTCTAGTACGAGGTACGCTACTTTTGCTAGTCTGTCCGCGATCATTCACGCGGAGTCATATTTACTCTTAGTCTTCGGAAGTCCTATGATAAAGTTTATTCCAACTTCTTCTCATTTCCATTCTAGTATGGTTAGTGGCTGTAATAATCCTGGTAGTCTTTGATGCTTGGTCTTCATCCTCTAACATGTGTCACACTTTTCCATATACTCGGCTATCTCTATCCATGCAACTTCACGTCCTAACACATCCGAATACTTCTGGGGTGAATAGAGCATGTGGTGTTATGAGCTTCCTTCAAAAATTAGTGTCTTGATCTCCTTAACCTTTGGAACATACGTCCTTTTATCATGCCAAATTGCACCTTGTTCATTTTCCCGAAATTCTATTGCTTTTCCGATCCTCATATTCTCTTTGATTTCCTTCATCGCTTCCTCATGATTTTCGAATCTCTTTTTCCAAGGCAGGTGTAACTAACAATGTACATGGTCACAGAACCTTGATTTATTGATTCAATCATTTGCTGATGCAATCCTCCATTAACTCTGGTGCAACAATGGTGCTGCAGTAAACCTTTCTGCTAAAGGTGTCCGTAATGACATTAACTTTACCAGGATGGTAATGCATGTCTAGGCCACAGTTCCTTATTAACTCTAGACATTAACTTTACCAGGATGGTAATGCATGTCTAGGCCACAGTTCCTTATTAACTCTAGTCATCAACGTTGCCTTATGCTCAAATTCTACTGGGCAAAACATACTTCAAGTTCTTGTGGTGTAGGTAGATTTCACATCGATTCCTTAGTAGGTAATGTCTCCAATTCTTGAGTGTATGAATCGCTGTTGTTAACTCCATGTCATGGGTCGGATAATTCTCCTCATGTGACTGCAGTTTTTTGGATGCAAATGCGACTGTTCTTCCTCCTTGCATTAAGACACAACTTAGTTCGCGCCTAGATGCATCACGCTACATCTCAAAATTCTTCCTATTATCAGGGAGTACTAGAATTGGTGTAGTTGTTTAGCCTTCGTTTCAATTCTTTGAAGCTCTTCTGACAACCTTCTGTCCACTCAAATTGGATATCCTTTTTCAACAAACTAGTGGGCGGCTTGGCTAGTTTGGGAAAATCCTTCAATGAATCGGTGATAATGCTCAGCTAATCCAAGAAAACTTTTGACTTCTGTCACTGATTCTGGTTGTTTTCACCCTTTCACGGCCTCGACTTTTAATTCAATCTATTTGTATTCCTTTGACTGTCATCAGGTGACCTAAAAATGAAATTCCTGTGTCCGAATTCACGCTTATCCAGCTTAGCATAAAATTGTTGCTACCTTAGAGTATCCAAAACTTTTCGTAGGTGGTCAGCATGCTCTTCTTGGTCCTTGACTGACGTCTGATATGGCATTTTTGATATGGGTGCCGTCCTAGGTTTCAATTCAACATTGAGATCAAAACCTTGATCAGGGCATTTCTGGTAACTCTTTTGGAAACACGCTCGGGTTTCCTCCAACTTTGGGGATCTGGTTCACTTCTTTCTTCGAACTGTGCAGATTTTGGGCTGGGTGTTCTACTAACATTCTCTCAGGATTGGAACAAAGCTTCTTTTCCATTAGGACTAGTAAGGGCAACGTGTAACATCCCTATTTTTGACTATCTTTTCTGCTTACGTGTCAGCATATATTCTTTGGAATCCCTGTTGTCTCAACCCTATCTTGATCTTAGGTATGCCACTACCTTAACCAAAAAAAAATTGGCTGCTAAACTTCATCCCAGATCATTTTCACATTTCAGTCCAAAAGTGTTTCAATTTAGTCCTTTTCAGAAGTTTCAGAAAACCCAAAAAGGCTAAAAGTCCCAGATAATCTCCAAATCCAAATCTGATCAAGTGATAAGCTTTCTTTCATTTTTCTGATCATTTTTCCCTTCTGGAAGAATTCCAGAATCTCAACCGAAACCCTAGTTTCAGCTTCGACAAAAGTTCAAACCCTAATTACCCTAAATACCCTGTTTTCGATTTTTGTCAAAAACCACCGAATCTTATCGGATTTCATCATTTTCCTGCTGGATGAGTCTAAGACATTTAGTAGCACTCATCTGCAAAATCAGAATTCAAATCAGCCCTTTGGATCTCCATATTTGCAAATAGGCCCAAGTATCCGAGTTAAAATCTTCACAGATCAGTCCAAATCGTCACAATTCAGTTCAAGCTTTACAACCAGGCCCTTGTGCCATTTTCGACCTCGACCAGGTTTGTACGACCAGAGCCTCGCCACTTTGCCTCGCCGTAGGAACTCGCCGCCGGCGAAGTTCCCCGCGCTGCCACCTTCACGGCCACGTAGCCACCAACCGAGCACTGCTGTACCGCCACCGTGGAACGTTTCAACCGCACCGTGCCATGTTCTTCCCCGCGCGCGCGTGCCTGCTGCTGCTGCCAGAAGCTTCACGCCACATGGCCGCCATCCCGAAGATCGTAGCCACCACCCTGACGGAATCCTGATTTCCCGCGATTCCTCGCCTCTGGCAGAGCCCCGCCGTGTCCCAAAATGCCTCGATGACCGCCCCAGCGTCAGAAGAAAATCCCTCCGGCGATTGCTGCTGCTCCCGAGAGCTTCACCCGCGGCTATATAAGCCCCCCCTTGCCTAGCGTTTCTTCACACACCACCTGCATTTGTAAGCTTTAGCTTCCCTCACCAGAGAGCATCCGAGTTCTTCAGCGCCGCCGCGAAGGTCTTCTTCCCCGGCGAGCAACCGTTGAAGCTTACGGCGCCAGCTTCGCCCGAAGCTTTCCCCTTCAAATCAACGCCACCAGTAAGCTCCCTTCATCCCTCTCTTCGTACCTTAGTGTTTAATTGCTCCCCGGCGCACCTCAACGCCGGCAATCACTAGAAAACCAAAATCCCCTGTTCCCGTAATGCCAAATGATTTAGTCCGAATTAACCCTCGTGCCAGTGATAAGAATTGACCAGTGCACCCATTTGAGCAAGCCTGCAAACTTAGATTTCCAATTTGAGCAGTGATCATGGCCTTTCCGAAGTTTGCGCGCCACCAGTGAGCTGGTCCTCGTCGCCAAGCTTCTCTGGCTACTCTCCGGCCGATTTAACCCCGCAAATAGACCCCTCACCTCACCCTCTCACTCCCTGAGCAAGGAATCGAGCTCAAACCTTTTGAATCAGAAACGTCCAATTTGGAGGTCATCTTCTCCAGCGCCGGTCGCCGGAATTTTTCCCCGGCCAATCTAGCCGGTGAAACCTTGCCCTTTAGATAGATCTTAACCCCCTGAGCAATTTACTCTACTAGCCCGAACCATGAATCGACTTGGATCAAAAGTTATGGGCATGCCAAGGTTGCTGTCCAGTGGTTCAGTTCATGTCCAGGCCACCGTGTTTGCTCACCGGATTTGGCCACCCTCCGGCCACTTTCAGCCTTTGAGCCTGTTGAGAATTTTGTAGCTGTTATCAATGCCTAAACCCTAGACAAAGTTTTGCATCAATTGGAGTCCTGAGTCAAAAGTTATACAATGCCCTAGTTTCTGGCCATGTCTAGCACTATGTCAGTGCATGACCACCAGTGGCATTGGATGATTTAGACTTGTTTCATTTGAGCAATTGAAATGCCACTTTATCCAGTAAGGCCCTTGAGCCATGATCTACAACATTCCCTACTACCACATCTCCAGAAAACAGACCTAGAACCGATTTAGGGCAATGTCAAGCCATGAGCCGAATGTCAGCCCTTCGACATTCAAGCCCTTTGAGCCCATCTCTTCGACCAATGTCAAGTGACCTTGTCCAAACCCTTACCCCTGCATGCATGATGTATTTACGTATTATTTTCTAGTGCTTGTATGCTTATATAGTGTGTATGTGTTGTTTGTAACCGTCGTGGAACCAGACGTTGAAGGAACCGAGGAGATCTTCGAAGATTCATTTGAGCAGCTAGACCCGTCACTGCAAGGCAAGTCTCAAACCCTTGATCATGTCTCGCCTACTATTTTGAAATGAAGTATGTTTTAACTGTTTTCAAGAATATGCATGCCTTAGATTCAAATAAGAGTTATGTTTCAATAAAGTGATTAGATATGACCTAAATGATGGTAAAGCCCCTTTTGACATCGAATATCCCTGCACCCATGTTACCCTAGATTATCATGCTTAGGCTATGCTATGCTTAAAGATTATATGATAAATGTTGAATGGTCACATATGAGAAAAGCATGTTCAAAACCCTTTTGTGAAAGAAAATATGGTTGGAATCGATAGTGAGGATGGTTTGATAGGATGGTGCTGTGTGCGCACTGGGAATGCGAAAGACTCCTCACTAGAGATTCATAAGGACTAGAACCTTGTGCTGTGCTTCTATGCGGCATGAAAAACGTACCAACCACTTGCCTGTTTATGGGACGGGCGCAACTTAGTAGCTTTCTTTAGTATTAGCTTTTCCCTGCAATGGTTGTCGATCCAGTGTCTTGCGAGAACTGGTGGGCCGCAGAAGGCCATGAGTGATGTGAGTTCAGAAAAATTATGAGAGGAAAAGGTGGAAAGAAGGAAGACGCCCTAAGCCAGATTAAGTCGTGCGCGACTGTAATCAAGAGAGGCTATGTGTCTTGCGAGAACATAGACCCAGGCTAGGAAGTAAGGCAGTGGGGAGGACCCACAACGGTACTTGAGACTTAACTGTCTATTTACCGGGCAGGGAAATAGTTAATGCTAGGACTGTAAACTGTTGTGTCATCTCGGCCTTGTCACATGCGTAAGAGTCGCATGGAGAGGTACCGACTTGAAAGCCGAATGATCGGTGGATTAAGGTGGTACACCTTTGCAAAGTCTAAAAAGTATCGATACTCTGATCTCCCAGGTTATGGAGTCTGCGTGCTGTGGATTTTATTCACGTCGATGCAGCACAAGTAGCTTTTGGAAAGTTTTCACAAAATCAGGATAAAGTGGTGACTCATGAAAGACCGCCACGCACAACATTTTCTAAGAATTTAGCTTAGGATTTTAAAAGCACTGCTTGTGAAAATAAAAGTCTTTTCTCCAAAGACTAAGTGTGAAAATCTATCCTATATACATATACAAAGCCAAAGAACCATTCTGTGAGAGATTTCCCCCTCATCTATATATACACTTGCATTCTTATTTGGGACTTGTTGAGCACCATGTGGACAATGTGCTCACCCTTGCTTTTACAAACGAATTTAGAAGAAGGATCCGTCGACCCCGAATCTTATGGTCTTGAACCCAATGTGGAACTAGAAGAAGAAACTGAAGACCCATCTGGTTAAAGGGTTATGCACCAAGGTGGAGTTCGATGTGGAGAAGGCCCGTGCAACACCGCTGCTGCTGAAAAAGAAGACCAATGAAGTCCTTTTGTTTACTATTACTGTTTCATTTTGTGCCGACCTTTGTGTCGAAAACTCCTTAATTTGTATCAACATTTAAATGCGTCGTCTTGGCGCTAAGTTATTGTAATGTTGGTCCTTGTGATCAGCACTTGTTTTTAATTACTCGCATTTTTATATAATGCATCTTGTTATTGTGAGCTTTAATGCACCTTTTCTGAGTGCAATCCACCTGGGCGATTGCCACTGGAATCCTCAAATGAGGGTCCCACACAACAGCCTTACGCTCACAATCCTCTTGTCCTTTACGTTCCGACAACCAGTCCATTCCAGGTATAACATCTCAATCTTGTGGTTCTAGTGCCAGTAGTTTAACAGAGAACTCCTTTCTGCTTATATTAAATTTTACTCCTTCGTACACTGATTTTACTGGCATCCTAGAGTGGGAAAACTGAATGGCGATAGGATACTCTAGATAGGTCATATTCAGTTCACTTTAAATAACAAAGATTTATGTCTGACGGGCCTCCTTCTTCTTTTGATGTGACATAGTTGAGTCTGTCTTAAGTTGGTACTGGGTTTCCTCGGTCTCCTCTATGGTTAGTTGGAAATCTTTCTTTTGTAGCTGGAGCTTCTTGTCCATACTGTTGTATTGGAATAGGCATTGGGATTGGTGTCTGAACTGCAGGCTGTTGTTGACCTCCAATTCTTTTCTTAGCTATTGGATCTAGCAGATTCCTCTAGGGAATTTCTCTGGTCGGTGACCGAATCGTCCATGATGATAGTAGTGTGGGGACAATCACGCTGATAGTGGCTTCTGTGACAAGCCGAGTACTTGGCTGTCATGGGTCTTGGGTAATGTAGATTTGGCTAATATTGCGATGCAGCTTGGGTCTTTGACAGATGCTCGAATATTCCTTCACCTGAAATGATGTGGCCCAAGAAAGGAATATCCTTCAACCAGAAGGTACACTTATCAAACTTGGCATACAACTGATGATCTTCTAGCTTCTTTAACACTAGTCTGAGATGTTGAACATGCTCTTTTTCCGTCTTGGAAAAATTGAGAATATCATCCACAACCACAATAATGAACTTGCCTAGGTATTCCATGAGAACTTTATTCATTAAGTTCATGAATTCTATTGGTGCATTCATTAGTCTGACTGGCATCACTATGAACTTATACAATCCATATCTCGTCATGAATGCAGTCTTTGGGATATCCTCTTGTCGAATTTTCAGTTGATGATAACCGGATCTCAAGTTGATCCTTGAAATTATTTTTGCTCCTCTGAGTTGATCAAAGAGATCATCGATCCTTGGTAGAGGGTGCTTGTTTTTTGATTGTCATATCATTCAACTTCCTGTAGTTGATACAGAGTCGTAGACTACCATCTTTCTTCTTGGCGAACAGCATTTGGGTTCATTATCCAAAAAAACAGTATTGGATTGCATTGCATTGGGGTTCCCCAAGATAAAGAACTTGTTCTGATGAATCCTTTTTGTCCCAATTCTTCCACTCACTTTCTTAGTTCTTCTTGTTCTTGGTTCATCATACATGCAAGTTTCCTTGCGTATGGGGCTGATTGAGGTTCCAGCTTGATGGCAAACTCTATACTTCCGTCTGGTGGCATTTCAGGGGATTCTTTCAGGAAAAACTTCCGGGTACTCGTTGACTACTAGAACATCCTCTACTTTGACCTCTTCAACACTGTTCAATCTGTCCATACAGTCGATTAGTGGAGATCTTTCTTTTCCTCTTTTCTTTTCTTTTTCTTTTGTTTTTATTTTATTTTATTTTCTTCTTCTTTTCCTTTTCCTTTCTGCGCAGAATGTGACTTGTTCTCCATCGGCGTTGGTTAGAGTGACGGTCTTCTTCTCATAATCTATCTGGCCTTTGCGTTTTGCTAGCCAACCTATTCCAAGAATGATGTCTAACTCTTGGAGATTCAGAACTAGCAAATCTGCCAGGAATTCTAGGTTGCCGATACAAAAGGCAATATTTCTACAGATGGATTTGATTGGCATTCTAGCTCTAGGGGATTGGATTAGAATAGAGTGCTCTAAGATATGGTTCTGCACTGACATTGCCTACTGTCCATTTTGCTCCATTCAAATCAGTACATCATCGATTTTTCCTCCTTGCGGTATAACAGATGATGATCCGGGTTGATCTTGGTTGGTACAGTTTCTGTTTCCAGATGTAGTCCTCATGTTACTGGTATCTTCCTCGGGTTTTCTACCATGAGATCTTCCTCCAGTGTTAACCAAACTGCTCTGATAGGCGGTCAAAGAAATGATTGCTGACTCGAAGGGAAACACAGATAGGGTACAAGCAGAAAACTAAGATCAATCCATGAGACAGGGATTGGAAAGTGCAAGATGTTTTTCATAAATTAAATTTTCATAAAATACATAGTTTTGCCTCTACGGCTTATAGGAATATTTGGCAATCAACACACATCAAGACAAGCAACTACTACACAAAAGATCTAACATCTGTTGTGGTTAGGCACAAAAGGTTAACCAGGGAAAGTCTAGGATCACACGTCGGCATTGGAAGAATCGTAAGGCTCTACCTCTTCTGAGTCCTCCTGATCTTCATCTGCGTCCATCAGGTCCAACTCCACGTTCTGGGATTTCGTAGACTACTACTGAGGCACGAAAACTATCTAAGGGGACATAACGCAAAACACCTAAAAGTTGGAAATAATGTTTAAAGCTTTTTCAAATAATCAAAAAGAATAACTACATAATATATTTTTCTTAGACAAATTAGGTTTTCGCAAATAGATTTTAATCAAATACTCTAACGATTCTGTTCTAGGAACGTCAATGTCTATAGAAGGGTCATGTCCTACAGTCGAGCCTTTTGCTCTGATACCAGATTCTGACGGACCCTCATTTGAGGATTCCGATGGCAACCCCCCAGGTGGATTGCACACAGAAAGGTACATCACAAGCTCACAACAACAGGATTTACTTTAAACAATAAGCCAAATAGATAAAAACAAGTACAAGGTCACGAGGACCACTATTACATTATCATAAAGCCAAGAATGGCATTAATTAAAGTTGATACAAAAGTAGGGAGTTTTTCAAAATCAAGAATCAAAAGAAACGGTATCGGAGTATCGAATACACAAAAGCAACAACAAGGGTCTTCATCTCCTTCTGCAGCGGTTTGGCTCGGGCCTTTACCACATCGAACTCAACTTGGCGCATGACCCTCCTAGAAGGTCAAATCGTCTGGAAAGGTTCCTTCCTCTTCTTGGTGCTAAGGTCAAGAGAATCAGGTTCCTCGAATCCTTTCTTCTGAATTTGTGTGAAAAGGCAAGGGTGAGCATATTTTTCCATGATGCTCAGCAAGTCCCGTTGTGAAAAACTTTCCAAAAGCTACTTGTACTGCATCGACGTGGATAGAATCCACAGCGCGCAGACTCCATAACCTGGGAGCTCAGAGTATCCGATACTTTTTATACTTTGCAAAGGTGTACCACCTTAATCCACCGATCATTCGGCTTTCAAGTCGGATCAGCTCCATGCGACTTTTACGCATGTGACAAGGCCGAGATGACACAACAGTTTACAGTCCTAGCATTAACTATTCCCTGCCCGGTAAATAGATAGTTAAGTCTCAAGTACCGTTGTGGGTCCCCACTGCCTTACTTCCTAGCCTGGGTCTATGTTCTCGCGAGACACATAGCCTCTCTTGATTATAGTCGCGCACGACTTAATCTGGCATAGGGCGTCTTCCTTCTTTCCACCTTTTTCCTCTCATGATTTTTCTGAACTCACATCACTCATGGCCTTCTGCGGCCCACCAGCTCTAGCAAGAAACTGGATCGACAACCATTGCAGGGAAAGCTAATACTAAAGAAAGCTACTAAGTCGCGCCCGTCCCATAACCGGGCAAGTGGTTGGTACGTTTTTCATGCCGCATAGAAGCACAACACAAGGTTCTAGTCCTTATGAATCTCTAGTGAGGAGTCTTTCACATTCCCAGTGCGCACACAGCACCATCCAATCAAACCATCCTCACTATTGATTCCAATCACATTTTCTTTCACAAAAGGGGTTTTGAACATGCTCTTTTCTCATATGTGACCATTCAACATTTAATATATAATCTTGAGCATAGCATAGCCTAAGCATGATATTCTAGGGTGACAAGGGTGCATGGACATTCAATGTCAAAAGGGGCTTTACAATTATTTAGGTCATACCTAATCATTTCATTAAAACATAACTCTTATTTGAATCTAAGGCATGCATATACTTGAAAACAGTTAACATACTTCATTTCAAAATATTAGGCTAGACATGATCAAGGGTTTGAGACTTGCCTTGCAATGCTGGGTCTAGTTACTTGGATAACTCTTCAAAGATTTCTTCCGCTCCTTCAACCTCTGGTTCTACGGCGGATACAGATAATACACACATACACTATATAAGCATACAGAAGATAGTCTTTATGGGAAATGATACGTAAAATATATCAAGCATGCAGGGGAAAGGTTTGGACAAAGTCACTTGGGTGCTGATTGAAGAGATGGGCTCAAAAGGAGTTGAATGTCGAAAGGCTGACATTCGGTCTACGGCAAGACATAGCCTTAAGTTGGTCTTAGGTAGGTTTTCTGGAGAAGTGACAGTAGAGAAAGTTGTAGAGTACAACTCCAGGAATCTAATGGACAAGGTGGCATTTCAATTGCTCAAGTGTAACAGGTCTAAATCATCTAATGCCACTGGTGGACATGCACTGACATAGTGCTGGACATGGCCAAAAACTAGGGCATGGCATAACTTTTGACTCAGGGCTCCAATTGATGCACAACTTTTTCTGGGGGTTAGGCCTTGATAACAGGAACAAAGTACTCAATAGGCTCAAGGGCAGAAAGTGGCCGGAGGGTGGCCAAATCCGGTGAGTAAACACGGTGGCCTGAACTACTGGACAGTAATCTTGGCATTGGAATATCTCTTGATTCAGGTCGATTCAGGAGTCGAGCTAGTAGACAATGTTGCTTAGGGTACTGAGATCTATCTAAGGGACAAAGTGTACGGGGCTAGATCGGCCGGGGAGAAATTCCGGCGACCGGCGCTGGAGACGACGACACTGGAGATTGGGGGTTTTTTATTTAAAGAGTTTGAACTCGATTCATTGCTCAGGGAGTGAGAGGGTGAGGTGAGGGAACTATTGGTGAGGTTAATTTGGTCGGGGGATGACCGGAGTGGCCTGGCGACGAGAGCCAGTTCACTGGTGGCGCGCAAATTGTGGAAAGCCATAATCTTGATCCAATTTCGAAATCCAAATTAGTAGGCTTGCTCAATTGAGTGTACTGATCAATTTCCATCACTGTGACGAGGGCTGATTTGGGTTGAATCGGGCAGCATTGAGGAAACAGGGGATTTCGGGCTTTTCCGGTGATCGCCGGCGTTGAGGTTCGCCGGGGGCCAATTAAATGCTATGATACGGAGAGGGGGATGAAGGGAGCTTACTGGTGGCGTTGGTTTGGAGAGAAGAGCAGCGGTTGAGGCTGGCACCGGTGGCCTCAAAAGTAGCTCGCCGGAGAAGAAGGTCTTCACGGCGGCGCTGGGACACTAGCTGTTCTCTGGTGTTAGGCGCTTGAGGCTTTGCAGCTGCGGGGTGGTGCGAAGTGATGTTGCGGTTGAGGGGGAGCTTATATAGGTGAAGGGATGGGGCTCTCGGGAGTTGAATCATATCAGGCGGGATTCGCGGCTGACACCTAAGAAGGGATCGAGACGACGTCGGGACGCGGCAAAGACTGTGCCAGAGAAGTGGAATCACGCCAAATCCGGCTGGAGCAGGGCGACGAGATCACTGGCTTCGGCATGGCTGCAACGTGGCGTTGCTTTGCTGCTGCTAGAGCGCGCGCGCGCACGCGGGAGAATCACGGCACAGCGCGGTTGAAGTTGCTCCACGGTGGCGGCACGGTTGCGCACAGGTGGTGCTACGTGGCGGCGGTGGTGGCTGCGCGGGATACTTTGCTGGTGGCGAGCTCTGCGGCGAGGCTAAGCGGCGGAGTTCTGGTCGAACGGTGCTGGAGCTCTGGTCAAGAGCAACGACCAGGGGCTGGAAAGCTAGGGCTGATTTGTAATTTCATAAACCTTCACCAGGGACTGTTCTGCAAGGATTTGGACCAATCTATAAGGAATTTGATTCGGGAATTTGGGCCTATTTGCAAATCTGGAGATCTAAAGGGCTGATCTGAGTTCTGGTTTTGTAGATGAGTATTGCTAAATCTCTTGGACTCATCCAGCAGGAAAAACGGTGAAATCCGATAAGATCTGGTGGTTTTGACAAAAATAGAAAACAGGGTAATTATGGTTTGAAACTTTGGTGAGGCTAAAACTAGGGTTTCGTTGATCTTTTGGAATTCTTCCAGAAGGGAAAAATGTCCAGAATAGTAAATGGGAGATATTCACTGGATCAGATCAGAATTTGGAGGTGGTCTGAGACTTTTGGTCTTTTTGGGCTTCTGACAAATCTGAAAAGAACTGATCTGCGATACCTTTGGACTAAAAGCGAAAATGGTCTGAAAGGCGGAGTTTATCTGCCAACTTTTTAAACTAAGGTGGTGGCACACCTGAGGTCATAATTCTGGGATAAAGATCAAAAATGGGGTTGAGACATCCGAGAATCCAATGAAGATACGCTGACTGGCAAGCTAAAGAGATGGCAAAATTTGGGATGTTACAGTGGGCCCCTCTTTATATAGAAGGACGAGGTGTCCCCGATGGCAGCATGTGTCAGCCCATGAGATCCCAGCTGTGAATACGAAGAGTCACACGAGAATCGAAGCAGACTGTGGTCGATTTAAAAGACATTCTCCTCTCTCGGAGAAGAACTTTCCACCTCCAGCAAAGCTCTCCGGGGGAGGGGCGTTTGCTCGAGAAAATGCTAGCTTGTCGCACCCCCTGATGACAAAATGTCCTCTGGGGTGCGGGGCTTGCTATTGGGGGCAAATATTAACCGTAGATCATGTGCGCTAGCCTGGGCCAGGAGAGGATTTTCTCTCCTCTAGCCTTTCGTCCTCCAGCCAGGGAACCTCGTTCCTCCAGCCAGGGGAGGAGCTTCGATCCTCCGAGATTGGGAAAGGACCATTGCTCCTCTAGTCCTCCAACCTCCGGAGTAGGAGCCGCCCACCTCCAGTTCGTCGTCCTCCAACCTCCAGAGTAGGAGCCGCCCACCTCCAGTTCGTCGTCCTCCGGAGTAGGAGGCGCCCTCCTCCGGTCCCCCGACTTTTGGAGTAGGAGGTGCCCACCTCCGGTCCCCTGACCTGCGGAGTAGGAGGCAACCTCCTCAAGTCAGCCGACCTCCGGAGTAGGAGGCGACCTCCTCCGGTCCCCCGTCCTCCAGAGTAGGAGGCAACCACCTCCGGTCCCCTAACCTCTGGAGTAGGAGGTGCCCACCTCTGGTCCTTCGTCCTCTGGAGTAGAAGGCCACCTCCTCCAGTCCCCCTGACCTTCGGAGTAAGAGGTGCCCACCTCTGGTCCCCTGACCTGCGGAGTAGGAGGTGACCTCCTCATGTTCGCCGACCATCGGAGTAGGAGGCGACCTCCTCCGGTCCCCCGTCTTCCGGAGTAGGAGGCGCCCTCCTCCGGTCCCCCGACCTCTGGAGTAGGAGGCACCCACCTCCGGCCCACCATCCTCTAGAGTAGAAGGCCACCTCCTCCGGTCCCCCCGACCTCCGGAGTAGGAGGCGCCCTCCTCCGGTCCCCCGACCTCTGGAGTAGGAGGCACCCCTCCTTCGGTCCGCCACCTTCGGAGCTGGGGGCACTGAAGCTGAAGGCAGCCACGTGTCCAAGATCAGTGCCCCGTACCCTGCCAAAAGACCACAACGCCCTCGATCCAATAGTTGTGGCTAGGGCAGTTTAGTAATTTGCGTCTTTTGGGGTCCATATATACCTTTGTACCCCCTCTCTTGTAACCTAAGACTCTCATTTGTACTCAATACACAAAATCTAATAAGCGTGCTTAGGAGCCCTCTCCCCGGGAGAGAGCCCCCCTAGTCGACTCATGTCGGGACCACGTCGACAGGACTAGGGTCTCCACTGAGGCCCGAACTTGTATAAACCTTCGTGTCAATCTTTGTGATTGTCCAACACGGGGTGACCTATTGCACGGTCATCTCGTGTTGTAGAACACGTCTCAAACACATCATCAAACCTGCTGAGGTATTTTTAATACCACAACAATAACGGTATGCAAATAGTTTTCCAACAGGATAGCTAAATGCTAACTACAAATTGCAATGCAATTTCATAGTATGACAACTCTGTTCTAATTATGTTTATACTTGATAGACTGTGGTCACTACCTTGAAAAGATCTAGATAGAACATCTTGATCTAAACAAAACTATGAAATCATACTCCCTGCTTAAAGTCAGTATTTTCCTATTCAACACACAAAATTATACTTAATTGAGTAATCCAAGTTTACTCCATGCACAGAATCAATAGGCATTCTAGAGCAAATTAAGATTGTTTACTGCTACCTAAATGACTCCCTATCTGAAAAGAACTACCAAGATGAAAATTTAGTGATATAGAATTCCTTTTACATCTCAAAAGAAAATCATAGAAATGTTGGGGGGAAATCTCCGCGAGACTAAGTCCAGGTAAGTTCACACCTGCCCGGGGATTGTAGCCTCCTGTGCCTGCCCCGGGCGCTGCCGTTTGGCCTCCGGTGCCTGCCCCGGGCGCCGCCATTTGGCCCCCGGGACCTTGCCTCCGGGGCACGTCCCGGGCGCCGCCATTTCACCCGGGGACTGTGGCCTCCGGTGCCTGCCCCGGGCGCCGCCATTTGGCCCCCGGACCCTGCCTCCGGGTACGTCCCAGGCGCCGCCATTTGGCCCCCGGGCGCCGCCACTGGCCCGGGGATTGTGGCCTCCGGTGCCTGCCCCGGGCGCCGCCATTTGGCCCCCGGGACCCTGTCTCCGGGTACGTCCCGGGCGCCGCCATTTGGCCCCCGGGGCCTTGCCTCCGGGTACGTCCCGGGCGCCGCCGTTTGGCCCCGGGACCCTGCCTCCGGGTACGTCCCGGGCGCCGCCATTTGGCCCCTGGGGCCTTGCCTCCGGGTACGTCCCGGGCGCCGCCATTTGGCCCCCGGGGCCTTGCCTCCGGGTACGTCCCGGGCGCCGCCGTTTGGCCCCCGGGACCCTGCCTCCGGGTACGTCCCGGGTGCCGCCATTTTGCCCCCGGACCTTGCCTCCGGGAGATGTCCCGGGCGCCGCCTTTTTCCCGGGGACTATGGCCTCCGGTGCCCATCCCGGGCGCCGCCGTTTGGCCCCCGGGACCCTGCCTCCGAGTACGTCCCAGGCGCCGCCGTTTGGCCCCCGGGACCTTGCCTCCGGGTACGTCCCGGGCGCCGCCATTTGGCCCCCTGGGACTTTGCCTCCGGGAGAGGTCCCGGGCGCTGCCTTTTGCCCGGGGACTATGGCCTCCGGTGCCTGCCCCAGCCGCCACCTTTTGGCTCCCAGGACCTTACCTCCGGGAGAGGTCCCGGGCACCGCCTTTTGCCCGGGGACTGTGGCCTCCGGTGCCCCGCCCCGGGCGCCGCCTTTTGGCTCCCGGGACCTTGCCTCCGGGCATGTCCCGGACATCATCGCGCCCGCCTAAAAGGTAAAGTCCCTGTTTGTTCATCACGTGCAGGTCACGCGAGGGGCGCCTTCGGGAATCAGCGAACACACTGTCAAGCATCCAAGGCACTTGACCGGGAGAAAGACGTTGCTACCCCCTCAATCCAACGGTAGCGTCCGGGGTAGTTTAGACTTTTTGCTTCTTTTTGGGGCTATAAATAGCCCTTGTACCCCTCTGTTGTAAAGGATCGAATCACTTTTATTGGAATAGCTAAACTCACAGGCGTGCTCCGGAAGCTTCTCCCCCGGAGAGAGCCTCCCCAGCCGACTCCGGTCGGGAGCGCGTCGACAGGACTAGGGCCCCCACCGGGACCCGAAACCTGTATAAATCCTCGTGTCAGTTCTTGTGTTTGTCCGGCGGGGGAGGACCAGTCATCCGGTCAACCCGCGTCGCGTATTCTTCGCTAGGATCGTTCACAAAACCTGCCGGGGTATTCTTAATACCACGACAAGAAATAAGAAAAGAATGTATGTTAGCATATGTCGCGCCCCGAGACTGGGACAACGACTACTCCTGTAGAGACCTAGCTCGCTGCAGCTAGTCCCATTCTCACAAACCTTTGACCTCCCAGGATGAGTCAAACACAGGAGTATATTACATTGCAACAGAGTACTCACAAAATATTAAGCAGTGTGGCCTGCTGGCCTTAATATTACATAAAGAGGATTACAATGCCTACAAGGCATTCAGGGTTTAGCAAAATATTTAACTACGCAGCAGAAGATAGGTGACCCTTCCACAAAAGAAGTTGACGGCAGAACAACACACTTCAGGGTTCTGGCGGAACTGATTCTCCTCCTTCTGGATCCACGTAGTACTCCGTGCCATCATCTTGATCAAGGTAGGCTCCATCTATTAAGTTGAATGTTGCAAGGGTGAGCACTTACGTACTCAGCAAGTCATGGGTAAGAGTAGTTACATATAGTAGTGATGATATGAACCTAGACTAGTCAAGAATTATGGATATTTGTAAAATAATCCTTTTTCTTTCATACCTCATCTCATGGCAGCACTTTTTATAATATAACATCATCACTCATGTTCACTAGATTATAGCACTACTGCGACACGTCGACACACGACAGCCCACGGTAGCACTCCTTATCATGACAACACATGTCATTTGGGTAATCTTGATTTAAACATATTTTATTTAGAAAATAGTACTTGTGTCACACCCCGTGGATTTAATCCACCGCAGCAGACTCCTATAAAACCCGGGAGCTCGGAGTATTCGAATACATTTTTAACTCTGCAGAGAGGTACCAATTTACCCGCAAGATATTCCACTTTCAAACCTTTCCTATCATAACAAAATGATTGGACCCCTGACTCACTTCATACTGTGAGCGGCAAGGTGGAAATAACAAGAACTTTTGTTATGTTTTACTCACAATTCACCCCCGACCCTGTGGCTCTCAGCGAGGCACAGTTGTGGCAGGTTGTATCCAAACCTCCACCCCATTGCTTATTCCCATTACTGGGTCAGCGTGCTTGATCACCTTCAGTGATATGTGTGGGAGCCGCGCTCCGTGTTTATCGTGCATCACAACACATCTCATGCAGGGGTTTCATGTGCGATCCACATAATTACTTGTTCAGGCCTGTCCCATACCAGGCTTGCGGTTAGCACGTTGTTCATGCCACTAGACGCACAACACAAGGTTCTAGTCCTTATATGCCAGTGACCAGACCATCCACAACCCTGCACCTTCAGTGCCTGCATTCCTTTGCAGTCTAGCACCTCCAGTGCTACAGCCATCCATACCATTTTTCTGGTCACGGCTAGGGGTTTTATTTCATGAATATAAGTATATAAATACATATAATAGTTCATGGCTCAAAACTTGTTTATTTCACATTTCACCGATAACCAGTCTAGTACTGCCAATTCATAGATCAACCATTCTCAATCTTTCACATGCAATATTGCCTATATTCAAGGTTATATTATAGCAACATTTAAAATATAGGTTCAAAATGACCAAGGATATGACTTGCCTTCCGCGTCGTAAGATACAGCAGTTGACGTTGGATCCGCAATGAAGTCCTCGAACTCGGGCTCTTGATCTGCTCTCCAATCAAACAAACAACCAATAATCATAATCTTTTCCATACATTATTATACTATATGCAATGATGCAAGATGAAGTCTCGATGATTCTGAAATGATTGGGTTTAGAGGCTGATTAGGGTTAAGTTAAGGAAACCAATGTTAAGATTTGTTGTCAAAGGTTTACAAGGTTCCAAATGTCTCAAAATATCAGAATGATGTCAAGGTTGCGACTGGTTCGCTCAAAAACAGCGAACGTCTTTAGGTCGACATTCGGTTCAAAGCATCGACATAGGGTCGATGAATGATAGAGGGGTTATCTCAACTTGTGGTAGTAGAATAAAATGTAGATCACAACTCTACAAATTTAGTGGACAAAGTGGTTTTCAAATTACACAACCAGAAGTGGGTAAACAAGGTCAATGCCACTGGCTGACAAGCTCTGGCATAGAGCTGACAATGCCAAAAACTAGGGCTTAGCATAACTTTTGATCTGGAGCTCCAAATGATGCACCACTTTGTCTGGGAGGTAGGCTTGAGTAACAGGAACAATTAAGTCAACAGGATCTAGGGCAAGAAATGGCTGGAAAGCAAGAAATTTGATGATGAACAAAGATGAACTGGCTGCACTGGAGCAGTTCTGGACACAAACTTGGCATGGCTATAACTTCCAATCTAGGCCGATCTAGGTGTCGGGCTAGAAGACAAAAATGCTCAGGAGGCTAAGGCACATCTAAATGACAAGGTTTCGAGGGCTGAAATGGCCGGGATCACTTTTCCGATCATCGGCGCCGGAGAAGAGACACTGCCAGTTGGGGGTTTCTGCTACAGGCCGAGAGAACTAAATTTCTTGCTTGGAGAGCATCTAGGAGGTATAGGGAAGCTTCTGGTAACATCAAATTGACCGGAGGATCTCTGGAGAAGCCTGGCAACGATCGCCGGTTTTCTGGTGAAGCTCGGTTAAGGGAAAAGGTTCGATTCTTGCTAAATTTCGAAATCCAACTTCACAGGCTTGCTTGATTTAGCTCACTGATCAATTTTGTTTACAGAAACAAAAGCTAATTCGAATTGAATCGGGCTGCATTGCCGGAACAGGGCAATCTTCGATTTTCAGCCATTTCCGGTGATCGCCGGCGACTAGATGCAATGTAAACCAATTAAATGGTACAGCACGATGAGGGAGATGAAGGGAACTTACTGATGCGGTTAATTTGACAGGAGATGTTGCGGATTGTGCTGGCACCGTGAGGCTCCTCGACGGCTCGCCGGAGAAGAAGACCAAGACAGGAGAATTTCGAAACTTAGCTGATTACCAGTGAGGTTTGAGGGAGCTGCTGAGCACAGGGATGCTTAAATAGGCAGGCGAAGCATGCGAAGAGAAAACAATGAAGAGATTGGCTGCTGGTGATTTGACTGGTTGCGTGCTGGAGCAACAGCGGCGAAGACACAGCGAAGAACGGTGATGCGACGGCGACAAGCCTTCAGCTGATCACAATGTCACTTCATCGGGACCTGGCGAAGCTTGTAGCAAGCGGTGGCGACAAGTACTGGCGCGGCGAGGCTACGTGGCGATGGATTGCTGACAAAGTTGCTGCTGATCGCGCGTGGGAGCAGCGTTGGTCGTCGACGTAGCAGCGGCCTTGCCACGGCACTAGCTGGAGTGGGGACACGTGCGCACCGGCATGCACGGTCACGAGCGCAGGCGAAGCCTCACCGGCGATGAGCAACCACAGCGCACAAGCACGGCGGTCCCTGGTCGAATGCTGCTGTTGACCTGGTCGAAAACAGCTAAGTCCTCTGGTCGAATTTGGACTGAACTGCAGTTTCAAATCTTGAATTTTGGACTGAATTGCAAATCTGGAATTCTGGAAGGTTTGTTCTGAATTTGATTCTGCTATTTTGGTAATCTTTATTCCACAGATGATTTGGCAGGGATTGAAAATAAAACTTGGCACATTTGGATAGCTTTTGATACAATTGAAAATAGGGTAAATTATGGTAAAACAAGATTTAAGTTTTGTCGATTTCGAATTCTGGCATTTAGGGTTCGATTTTGATATCTGCACAGAAGAGAAACTTGTGGCAAATAGCAATTAGGAAAGATCTGCTGAAGAAATTCTGAATTTAGAGTTAATCTGGAGATTTTAGCCTTTTTGGATTTTCAAATAACAGATAAGGACTAATTTGCGATAACTTTTGGACTGATTTGTGAAAAGAGTCTAGATGGTGAAATATGGCTGTCAACTTTTTGGATTAAGGTATTGACATACCCATGATCATATTCCAGAAATAATCTGGTCTGAACTTGGTCAAGATTTAGGTTAAATCTGTATTTCTGAACTTAGGGTATTTGGGTAATATAAGGTATTTCTGTTTTCGAAAACAGAAGGAGCTGATAAATCTGGAATTTAGAGATAGAATTGGATCTAGGTTCTGAAGGCTTTTAGATTCATAGTAACTGATAGATCACATCTGAACAATCTGATCTTGATTTGAGGTCATAGGATAGATTTTGGAGGTTTCAGGGCTTGAGATAGAAACTGATCTGACTATTACTACAGATACATGCATGCATGCTATTTAAGAAAAAGGAAATTTTCACCCCTAACTCAGGGTGTTACACAAGTTATGTTTGAATGACATGAGTAGATATTACCTAATGAATCATGAAACCCCTTTTGTTATTGAACCTTCGTATATATGCTTTTGTCACCCTAGGACTCATATACTGAATATCCACATTAAACTTGAAATGGTCAAATGTATGAGAAGTTACATGAAAACCGTTTTGTCAAGAAAACTGATAAGAAGGATCAGTAGTGAGGATTGGATTGTATGGAGAGGGTGCGGTGCGCACCAGGGAATGTGAATGCTCCTCACTATTGGTTCATAAGGACGAGAACCTTGTGCTGTGTCTCTATGCGAATTGTAAACGTACCAACCACTTGCCTGGTATGGGACAGGCACAACTTAGTAGCTTTTTGGTATTAGCAGTTCCCTGCATGGTTTGTCGATCTGGTTTCTCGCGTGGAAACTGGTGGGCCACAGTTCGGCCATGAGTGATGTGAGTTCAGAAAAATGATGAGAGGAAAAGGTGGAAAGAAGGAAGGCGCCCTAGACCTGATTAAGCCGTGAGCGGTTGTAATCTTAAACGGTCATATGTCTTGCGTGGACACAGACCAAGGCTATGTGTCCTGCGGGAACATAGACCAGAGGCTAGGAAGTAAGGCAGTGGGGAAGACCCACAATGGTACTTGAGACTTAACTGTCTATTTACCGGGCGGGGATACTGTTAATACTGAACTGCAAAAGCGTTGTGTGATCTCGGCCTTGTCACATGTGTGAAAGTCACATGGAGCTGATCCGACTTGAAAGCCGAGTGAACCAGTGGATTTAAAAAGAGGTACACCTTTGCAAAGTGTAAAAGAAGTATCAGATACTCTGTACTCCCAGGTTCAGGAGTCTTTTCGTAGTGGATGTTATCCATGAGTTATAGCACAAGTAATATTTGGAATGTTTCCATAATGCGGTTAACAAAGTAGTGACTCATGGGAGACCACTACATCTAATGTTTTATTGAAAACCTGTTTAATATTTAAAGTATCATTTTCATGACAAAGTATTGTTTTACTGAACAAATGACTTGGAAATCTATATATCTCTATCCATATGAAACTAAGACCCCGGAATCATATGTTTCACCCTCATGTAAGTACAATTGCATTAATCCCCAGAATGAGTGTTGCTGAGCACCAAGTGCTCACCCTTGCATTTATATCCAACTGTAGAAGAGGGATTCGAGGATCCCGATTCTTTAGGTTATGAATACTCAGCGGAAGATGGAAGTGCCCCGGACGAGCCCACATTCTAGAAGGATCATGCACCAAGTCAAGTCAGATGTGGGAGAACCCCTCCCAACCCCGCTGCTGATTGAAGTCAAGCTGTTTGTCGTCGCTTTGTGCTTTATGTTGTGTGTTCGGTACTTGGATACCGATTCTTGTCTTGATAAACTGATTATTTTCTTAGCAACTTTACTTAGCGCCATTTCGGTGCTTTGGCTATGTAATATTGGCCCATGTTGTCCTGGTACTTGGTTATCTATTATGCTATGCTTGTGTGGTTTGGAGCTCATGTGACATCATGCTGTGTGTAACCTTCCTGGGCGGTTACCAAGGTAATCCTCAAATGGGGGTCTCACAGTGAGAGTGCCTGCTGGGCACTAACCCCAGTCGCTGTTGGTTGCGACTGGGTCTCCGCGCTTGCCTCTCCCCTCACGGCCCGGACAACTTTCTGGACCAAGGGGGCAGAGCGCTCCTCACTGGAGGCTCCTACACTAGCAGCAACTTCAACCCTCCCTGGAGCGGTTGAAGGACCGGATGTTGTTTCTTTTCGCCTGACAAAGGAGAGAGGAATCAAGCAGTTACAATTCGTGATCATCACGACTCGTTTTAATACAATCAAGACAAAGGTTCTTACCTTATTTGAAATCTCATCGGTTTTTGAGATTTCTAGGAAGGCTCTCCGCGAGAAAGAGGACAACTGTCGTCTGTCCTGATCTTCCTCTTGGAAAATAAGGCGTCTCCCCCCTAGGTGTGTTCTCCTGTGAGCACATTTTTAGGAGAAGATGAAAACAAATGATAAGAATCTTTACCTGGGCAATCGGTCCTGTTGGCGGGGGTGGATCTGAAGGCCTGGATGGCTCCTGGACTTCTGGAGCCGGCACCTCATTTGCAACTGCAACAGGCTCTTGTTCGACTACCTCCACTCCTGTCCGCGGGAGTGGAGGATTTTCCTCCCTGGGACTCGCAGGAGTCGCAGGGGGAAGCTCTTTTCCCTTCATAAGCATTAACTTAATGTACCGGGGAAATTAAAGAAAATAAGACTATGAGAGAATCTTACCATGGTCGCCCCTTCGACCAAGGAAGTAGAGGCAACTGGCCTTGAAGCCTCGGGGGCTTCAGGGGTTGGGGTGTTGTCCGCGGCCATGGAGCTTTCGGTGACCGCAGGGTCTGCTACGGCTGCCTCTGCGGTAGCAGTTGTCTCTGCGGAGTGAGTTGAAGTGTCACCGGATGGAGAGCCCGCGATCTTCCTCCTCCGGAGAATTAGAGGGACATCATCGTCTTCCTCCTCCTCGCTCCCCTCTCCCTGTACGACGAAGAAGTAATTCCAGTTCGCACCTGGAAAAATCGAAGGAACATGATATCTTAGCGCAGTTTTTCTTGCGGTAGGAGGGACACTTCGTGAAGACCCTTCCCCGAGATTTAGCCATGCTTTCTTGGGGGCAGGATTCCTCGTCTTGGGTCTCGAGGAAACCTTCTTCACATATTTTGTCGTCGGCTTCCCCAGGGAACCGACGTTCTCGCTGGGAAACGTCGCCTCGGCGAACCTCCCTAGAAGCTGTTCTCATTCCAATGAAATTGATTAGCGCTGGACATACATGAGACCTGCAAGACAGAGGCCAAGCGGAAAATGTACCTTTCGGCGCTCCTGTTTAAGGTCGTCGCCGGCGTGAATCAAGCTTTGGGGGCGAGGCGATCCCTTGGGGTCCTCTACCTCGGCGTTGTACGCCCTGAGAAAGTAGTTAGTCCGCCTCTCAATCTCGGCTGAGGGCAGGACTGTTCCCAGATACGATTTCAGTGCCAGAAATGACATAATAGGATTTCAGTGCCAGAAATGAATACCTTCATTATAGTCCATGGTACTGTCCGCCATGGACTTGATCTCCCAAGCCGGATGAGCCCTTTCACGCAGGGGGCTCACCCGGTTCTTCACAAAGTCTCGGATGACGTCGCGTGCCGTCAACCCTTGTCCGACTAAGTGAAGGATCACCTCGGCGTGCTTCATGAACTCCGCGTTCATCGCCGAGAGAGTATCCAACTCGCTCGGCTTCTCTGGCCGCGAGTTTTCAAACCACAGCCCGCTCTCGGTTAGCGGGGTGCAGTAAAACCATTTCTGGTGCCACCCGTGCACCGAGTCTCGCAGGGGTGGAAAGGGATACTCCTTATTATCCCTTAGCCGGAAGTAAATGCATCCGGCGGCGTTGGCGCTCTTCGACCACGCCGAAAAATAAAATCGCCAGAAGAGATCCACACTGGGATATACTCCGACGAATGCCTCGCACAAGTGTTGAAACACCGCCAATATCAACACTGCGTTTGGGTGAAGGTTGATTAGCTCCAACCTGTAGTGCTCGAGGACATCCTTCAAGAACCGACTCTCAGGGAATCGGAACCCGTAGCGCAAATACTATTCAAAAACCACCAACTCGCCCTCTTGGATATCGGGGTTTCTGGATCCTTCTCCGCGGGGCGCCAGTTGATTAGCAGCCGCGGAGGAAGGATCTCCTCCTTCTCCAACGGTACTAAACTCTCCTCAGAGTGGTGGATGGATCAGCTCCAGGACACCACTTTTGGTGGAGAGTCGAAGGAAAAGTTGGCGACTTTTGGGGAAGACGAAGGCTGAGAAGAACGAGGGTTTTGTGCGGCGGAAATGTTGAGGGTTTTTGGCTGAGTAGCTTCCTCAAGAAGACACTTGCTCCTTTTATAGACCCGAGGAGACGCAGTAATGTGAGTAACATTCCATTCAAACGTTCCACCGAATATTTTATTCATTTCCCATAATGGATACTGTCTCTGGCGGACCCGTTAAAGTGTTCAGGCATCGGATCTGAAACAAAAAGACTTCTTTGTTTCAGAAACTAAAAGTGCAAAAGGCCTGAAAAGTTTTCAGTGCTTTTCAGAGGACGTTTTTCCTTTATATGCTTTGAGCATTTTCATGAAAAAATCCTACGACTCAATTTTTGGACGTATGAATGTATTTTGACCGGGTTGTGGTATGATCAAGACCATGCTTTTGATTAAGCTCCGATTCTAATCGAAGTGACGGTTTAATCGAGCCTCAATTCTGGTCGCAGTATGTTTCAGTTCTAAACCGTGGCTTTAAGTCTGATGGCGGTGTCAGAGCTGGTCGCGGTACGTTTATAAAAAAGCGTGATTCTGATCGCAGAACTGAAATTTCCCTGTGTATGAGTGGTCGCGAACATAATGTTTACGGCCATATTTTCACACAGAAGATGTGAAGAATATTCATATAAAGAAGAAAGTTTTATTTCTTGCATTCTTTACATACAAAAGGAATACTGGCGACCAGAGTGTCGACCTGATCCGAGAGAAGTTTGCAGAGTTCTCCTAGGGACATGTTGTTGTCAGTAGGATCTATACTGACAACCCCTAGAGAACTAGCAACTAATCTAAGTCTATCTACATCATCCCTAACAAGAGAAACACTACTGTTCCTAATTAAATCGGAGAGTTCTCGCTGTTGCTGAGCGTGGTCCCTCTCTCGACGGAACTGGTGCGCCTCTTCACGGGATCGTTCGAAACATTCTTCCAGATGTAGAATCGCCGAAGACATCTCTTCGGTCTTCTTCTCCAGGGCATTCTTCTCCTCTAGAAGAATCTGTCTGGGAGGAAGAGACGGAGTAGCACAAGGCTAATCACTGGGGCCTCCAATCTCCTACATTTGCAAAAGTTAGTTGTGCTAACTATAACTATCAGCAAAAGGAGAGAAGGATTATTACCTGTCCCTGCTTGTGACACGTTGATATATCCATCCTGGGAAGTAGATCACCCGATAAAATCGGATGATCACCAGATGGTGGAAGTGCAACCTTCCCACCAGAAGATTGCTTCCCCAGCACAAGTTGAGGATCTTCTGGTCGTATAGTCACCGCTTGCCGACCAGAAAATTGATCACCCAAACAAAAGCAGGGGGTGTTGGAGTAGAAAGCTGAAGGAAGAAAAGATGATGGCTCATCTTCTACCTTTGCTCTGCTGCAAGATCTTTCGTCAACCTTGGGTTTCTTCCTTGAAGGAGATGGATCTTCAGGCATTTGAGGCTTTTGCTCGAGAACTTCCTCTTCATCACTTTCAATCTCGATGTTGTTATGATCTGCCATCAGGAGGTGTATGAAGAGAAGAATGAAGGTGACTTTAGAAATGACTTAGCCGTGAAAAGAAATTGTGGAGCTTTGCAAAGCAAAAGACCCGGTATTTATAGCCGCCAAGGTGACGGTTCACATTCTAAGCACCTCGGGTTTTTAAAAGCATTAACAATTTCACCTCGGGTTAAGAAACATTTCAACAGCGCCATCATTACCCGTCACGTAGTACCCAGAGCCCGTCTCAGAGAACCAACCGTCCCACTTAGTGTGTCACTAAGCGGGGGATTTGAAGAGTCGGGTTAAAAATCCGATGCATGACTTTAAATTCGAAATAAACACGTCCCTTCGTTTTCTTCGAATTTGGGGGCTAGCTGACGAGGATTGACACCCGGGTCAGTTCAAATAAATGCACTGTTGGTTCAAGTCAGATTCGAGCCAGACATGTACCCGGCAGTGTGGACTCAAGTCATTCTGAGAAGCATCAGCCCGAGGTCGCAGGCTTTGCGCGATCAGGTCACAGGATTTGCGCGATCAGACCACAAGCTTCGCGCAGTCAGAAGTTTGTATGTTACACGCAAACAGAATCTCGGAGATGTTGCGCGGTCAGCCAACATCCCGCGGTCAGAACATTCTCGACCAGGGTACTTGGAGATCATCTGTCCGGCTGTTCCTATAGCGGGAATATTCCAAGTATCCCGAAGATTCCTCCACGTGGAAGACCAACCATCAGGAGATTAATACGTTCAGTTATCCATGAATAGCACGTGTTTAACCTGTGTGGAGGTTAAGAGCGGTTCTCTAAAAACCGCATACAACCACCCAAGCAACTGTTTGATGCAGTTATGACTTGGTGCCCTTTCGACCAATATAAAAGGGCGGCATGGTGTATCAAACAGAAAAGAAGAAAAAAGAGATCAACGTCTCTGATGCAAGCAAGATACAACACATCTCAACCACTCAAACAAGCCAAGTCTATGGCCTAGATTAGATAGTCTTATAAGCCTTACTGGCTTTATTCTGTACATTGACCTAGGAAAAACCCTTCGCCAGTGAAGGTGTTTTCCCGCCATCTTGTAAACCTTTATCGCCTATAGTGAAATCCCAACAGGACATAGGTCTATTACTCCCACCCATCGAGGGCACCTCTCTGTGCTCCTGTTCTCCATTTTTCTACATACCTTCCCGGAGGGTCATCTTGAAAGGTCTCGCTGTTACAAATTTTGCATAAGTTCGGCTGAGGACTCCGAGTTCGAATCGTCGACAGGCCCGAACCTGTGTAAATCTCTCTGTGCTTTAGTTACCATTGATTCATCATCCCTTCCCGGAGGGACACCCTGAAAGGTCTCACAACTCACAAATTCTGCATAAGTTCGACTAAGGACCCCGAGTCCAAATCGTCGACACAGCCTTTTTGCATAACCTTCCACACGGAGTCCATAGACTGTCTCAATGACTTTCTTGGGAATTGTGAGCACCACCTATGCTCACTATGATGTCTCCACGTGTCCACCTTAATAATGAATGGCTCTCCTCCAATCGGGAAGTCTCTCCCATTCTGGACCTCGATCGGCAACCTCCACACTTCCACCAGTTCGAGCCACTTCGTACATCTTGGTGCAGCATGACTCTAGGTACTTGGTGTAGCAACGTCCAGTATCTCCGCAAGTCTCTAGTGCCTCCGACATATCCTGAACCCATCGAATCTCCAGCTCGTCCATGAGCGCCACTCCAATGGTCTAACTTTGTCGTGAGCACACCATAACTTCAGAATACCTAAAACTTGCATCACAACCAAAAAAATCCATCACATAGTACTGTTCACACATAATGACAACAAAAACGAACACAGAAAGATGTATTGAATTCAAAGTATTGTTAAATCACGAATCACACAAGTTTAGGCAATCACATGGGTTTACAATTTAGCATCCCATATGTGCCAGGAAGGGACAACCTTTTGGCTGATCAACTGCCACGGCTAGTTTACTCACGATCATCTACTCCTGTAGAAGTGTTCCTCGAACACCTTTCAAAACTTTCCATCTCTCCCGAGCAAGAAGTACCATGTACAGACCCAAACACTACACTCCTCGAGTATGATGCTAAATGGATAACTCCAATCAAGGCTTATTCAGCACAGGGGAGAATACCCAAAGACAAAGTAGAATCAGATTGATTGATTCGCAAAACATACTCATATGCACTAGTTAATGGTGTCTTATATTGCAAAGGCACCCTAGGTGTACTTATGCAATGCATTTCTCAAGGAGAAGGCACTCATCTCCTTGAAGAAATCCATGGAGGATAATGTGGGGCTCGTGCTTCCTACAAAATGTTGGTCGAAAAAACATTTCGACAAGGCTACTACTAGCCAACGGCTCTCCTTGATGCCGAACAACTAGTTATGCGTTGTTAACAATGCCAATTTGTCAGTCAACAAACGCATCAACCAACAAGCTCACTACATACAATCCCATTATCATGGCCCTTAGCTATTTGGGTTATTGATATTTTGGATCCTTTAGCTCGAGTAGTTGGAAATCTATGGTATTTGTTCATCGCCATCGACACATTTACTAAGTAGATAGAGGCCGAACAAGTTGTCACACGTTTCTTGCCATGATCATTGTCACACGTTTCAGTGTTCCTAACCGCCTCATCACAAACAATGATACACAATTTGCAAGTACTGTTTTTCAATAGTATTGTGAAGATCTTGGCATCAAAATCCATTTCGCCTCTGTGGCCCATCCACAGAGCAATGGTTTAGCCTCTATCCACTTAGTAAACCAGTCGCTAGAATCGCTCAGGGGCTTGCGTTGACAAACTTAATTTTGAACTTTGGGCCATTTGTACGTACAACAACCAATCCAGGAACTGGTGAATCACAATTCTTTCTAGTTTATTGATCGGTTTGAGACCTAGCCTTGGTTTTCACACTAGGCTCACCCAGATGCTAATATGGAGAATAACAGGATCTTACTCGAAATTACTGAAACCCAAAGGTTGATCGAAACACAATTCAAAGTAATTGCACAACTCTTTATTTCAAAGAGGGCCTTACACGTCGAACGTTAGGACGCACTCGCCTACATCGATGAACTAGACTCGATCTAATATATATCAAAGTAGATAACCAAGTAGATGCTAGATAGATTACTCTAACCTATTACAAAGTATTTATAGTCTAATCGTATGAATACGTATGAGACTTACTAACCTAAACATGTTAGACTCGGACATTTACTAAACCTAACAGATAAGACTTAGTTATCTGTATTCGGATTAGACTACAGTTCTGACCAGAGATCGAATCCTTCCCAAGGTCGCGAACCTATCCATAGTCGTGAAGCCTTTCCGAACTCGATTAGGTCACGAATCCTTATGGGAACTCGTCCTGAAGATCCTCCCGGATCATGACTCCCCCGTTGAGAAGGAGCCAACCCCCGTTGGCGACCATGGAATCAAAACTGAAGATGTGGGAATTGGGTTTTTCCATCTTCTCTGGTGTACCACTTTGTCGTGCGTGCTCGTTGATCTTTCCGACCGATTCGAAAAGTCTCCTTGGTGCCACTGCGGGTGGTAGTCACCTTCTTCTCCAAGATCACGTCATTAGGTAGAGGTTCTTCTCTTTGATAGACCAAGCCTTCAACAGATGGTACTATGGTATCTGTCTCGTCATCCAGCATAGAAGGTTCGAAGAGTTTGAGGTGTTCAATATTGACAACCGAGTAAATATTCATGTATGGAGGTAACTCAAGCTGACAAGCATTAGTACCAACTTTCCGCAAAATCCGAAAAGGACCATAACGAATGGCTTTAAGCTTCTTACCTTCACCTGGAAGTCTCTCCTTGTCGACGATTTGGACTCGGGGTCCTCAGTCGATCTTACGTATATTTATGAGTTGTGAGACCTTTCACGGTGCTGCTCTGGGAAGGTAAGATAAGTAATGTCTACAGGGATACAAATGAATTTATACAGTTTCGGGCCCTCGATGGTGGGAGTAATAGCCCTACGTCCTGTTATGATTTCACTATGTAGGAAAAAAGCGTTTACAAGAGGGAGGAAGAGATGATCCCAGGCAAAGATCTCTTCTATATTATTGTCTATCTAACTATGCCTAAGTCTTCAAGCTTTGTTGACTCGTTGTCGTGCTTGTTAACCACCCTTTACATCATGCATCGACCATCCTTTTATACTAAATGAAAGGACGTCAAATGTGAAGCGGTTTGGGATGGTTGTCCTGGTGCAGTTCGTATAACCACACTCATCTCCTTCACCGGTTAAGCACGTGCAATCATGGATAACCGCACATGTCAACCTTCTGGCGGTTGTCTTCACACATGGGAGAAGTTGCTTCGTGCCTGAGAATGTGTCTAGTAGAGCTTTGAACACCCCCCAGGCTACCTTGGTCGCGTACCCTCTGACTGCGCACTGTTTGTGGTCTCATGATCACGCAAGGGCTGTGATCATAAACTAACTATGTGCCCATCAGCGACCATAGTGGTTATTATAGACACATATCATATTCGAACCTGACTTGAACTCGATATGTGTTACTCAAACTAGCTCGGATGATAATCCTCGTCAGCTAGCCCCCAAATTTGAAGAAAACGAAAAGACTGATTTACTTCAAATTTTAATCCTGCGTCAAATTTATAACCCGACGCTTCAGCTTCTTCAATTGTAATAATGTACGCCGCATGGCGGTTTATCTCCCGCAGAAAACCTTTTAGTTTTTCTTGATAGGTAATAATGAATTTATTGACTTGTGTAATCAAGACAACAACTGCAAGTGCGTTTTAAGAACTCGAGACGTTCGTGGGAACGAACCGTTGCCCCTGAGCTCTATAAATAGCACAGTCTCTCAGTTCTTAAGACTTACAAATTTTTAGCTAAGTCCTTTAAAAAATCTGCTTCTGACTCCCTGTCTCACATTTCCTCCTTTACTCTCACCTTGATGGCGAACCAAGATCCCAAGACAGTTATTGAGATTGAGAGTGATGAGGAAGAAATAGAAAAGACACAAGATATCCAGAAGGTAAACTTCTTCTAAAACATCTTATGATTTTCTGATTCAAAGATTTTCCTAAGCAATTCATTTTAGACTTCACAGGTGATTGAGGAAATGGTCTCTCCACAGAAGAGATCTAGAGATGACGAAGGATCCTCCAGTGGAGATGCATCAAAGATTCTAAAGGGTGCTGGTACCTGTGTTGCCACATTGCCCCTTGCAACTCATCCAGTTGCATCTTCATCTCCACCTTTGGAGTTCCATAACAATCCTTCAAACCATTCCACTTTTGGAGGAAGTCTCACACCCCTGCGACCAGGCCGTCCTCAGCTTTTGTTGGGTGATCAACTTTCTGGGGAAAGTCTTACACTTCCGCTTCCAAATCCTCCCCAAAGCTTGTCTTTTTCCTCTGCTTCTCAGGTAATAGCCATCTTCACCCTCCCTGTTGGTTACATGTTTTATGAACTAACCATGAATACACAGGAGGTGAAGGCCCCTGGAGCCCCCAGTGATCAGCCTGCTGAGATCCAGGCTCTTCTTGATGAGAGAGTAGCCTTGTTCAGAACTCCCCAAAAAGAAAAAGAGGCTATGGAAAAGAAGCCTGAGGAAATGTCTTTGGTCATTTTGCATCTGGCAGAATGTTGTGACAAATCCCGCGAAGAGGTGCGCAAATTCCGCGTGGAGAGAGACTACGCTCGGCAACAGCGAGAACTCTCTGATACAATAAGGAACAGTTGCACACCTTTTCTTCGGGACGACGTAGATAGGCTTAGGGTTATAGCCAGTTCTCTTGGGGCAGCCAGTGTAAATCCTACTGACGCCAATACATCCCTTGGAGAACTTTGTAAGCGGCTATCGGATCAGGTCGACGCTTTCGTCGCCTATCTCCCTTCTGTATGTAAAGATTGCCAGAAATAAAGAATTTCTTTTCCTTATATACTTGACTCCTTAAAAAGATTATGTAAAACCTATAATCCCTTGGGGTGGAAACGGCTCAGATTCGGGTCAGATAGTACCTAAACCCATATCCGCATCCGCATCTTTCTTTCGGATACGGATGCGGATGCGGATAATATGCCGATGCGGATACGGATATGAAAGAAACGGATACAGATACAGAGCAGATATTTTGCGGATACAGACACGGATATTAAACGGATTCGGAGCGGATACGAACACGAATATTAAACATATTCGGAGCGGATACGAACACAGATATTTGCAAAATTAATATGATTATGATACGAAAACAAACAAGAATAACAAAAGGTTTATACTACACCAAATAAAATAGTCATAACAAGGATAATATAATAAAAGAGTTCATACTACATCAAATAAAAAGTTTCATACTCATACATCATTCGTACACACCACCATAAGTCATAACTCATAACTCAAGTTACATGATAAATTGATAATGCATAACAAGCATTTCAAATAGAACAAAATATTTAAATAACTCATAAAGTCATAAGTCATAAGAAATACAATAGCCATAGCATAATCCTGAATTCTTGATCCATCAAGCCATCAACCATCAACTCTGCAATGCATTAATCGACTTGAATGATGTGATCACCTATAAGTTGAACAAAATTAAGTAGTGAGTTCTCATAGCATGTTTTACTAAGATCATAATCATTCAACAATCTCAAAAAAAGCACTAACATGATCATTTTCTTACAAAGTACTCGCATCATCATCTTCAAAATTATCTCCAACAATGTCATGTAGAATAGATTGCAATTGACCTACAACAAATACAAAAAAATAACAAATGTACACAAGTCATATAGCATAACACTATAAAATTATAGACATTAAACATATATATAATGGATTAATCACCTTTTGACTTGTATCTAATCCAATCTTGAGTGCAAATTAACTTTTCAACAGTCTCTGGAGCAAGTCTACTCCGGTATTGGTCAATGACACGTCCACCTGTACTAAATGCTGACTCAGAAGCCACTGATGCAACAGGAATAGCTAATATATCACGAGCAATCTTTGATAGAATAGGATATTTAGAACCTTCTGTCCTCCACCATGAAAGAATGTCAAAAGAAGTATCACTATCCCATGGAAGAGTGATATCCTCAAGATACAAATCCAAATCAGTTCTCTTAGGCTGCTATTGAGATTTCTGAAGAAGAAACTCATTAAATTTTCTTTTCCTCTCATTGTAGCTACTTGTGCCTTGCTGAGAAACTCCAAAGCTACTAGCATGCATGACTTACTCATTTGGTCGGACATATTGACTATAAAGTGAATTGATAACTTCATGTATCTCTTGGATCTCTTTCTCTCCACCAGTTTGATAAATCTATGGGTAGAAATATTCAACCATCTACATCTTATATCTTGGATCAAGTAAAGATGCCACAGCCAAAATCATGTTCGACTTACGCCAATATTTGTCAAACTTTTCTTCCATTGCCATTGCCATATTCACATGAAGGATATCAGCACTGTCCTTCCATTCTTGCAATATCAATTTAACTTCACAAAACTCCTGAAAGAACAAGTTTGATGTAGGATATTGCGTTCCAGAAAGAAGCTCAGTAATGATATGGAATGACTTTAAACAAGCAAACAAATCCATAGCAACATTCACCTCATCATTGGTTGGACAACAACTATCACTACTACAAAAATGCAATCCACTAACCCATATCTTCTAATGGTTATAAGCAATCTGGGAAAAATCTGATAGAATAGGACGACAGCGGCGGAGAAGAGGCTTTTTACTATCTGTTATACACTGGTACACTATTAGTGAAATGCAAATATTTTTTACTATCGGTCATTACTGTACCAACCGATATAATAGATGAAATAGTACTATCGATTTTTCATTCGTAACTGATAGTAAAATTACGGACTTTTTACTATCGGTTCGTACTGTACCAACCGATATAATATATGAAACAATACTATCGGTTTTTCTTTCGTAACTGATAGTGAAATTACGGACTTTTTACTATCAGTTACTATTGTACAAACCGATATAATAGAGTACAGTTTACTATCGGTTATATAAAATAAACCGATAGTAAAATGACGTCATATAAACTAATTATTATGACAGTGGGGACCTTATTTTACTATCGGTTTGTGTTTTTGAATCGATAGTAAAATTGTACAACTTAATTAGGTCGACCCCTGCTCTGCACTCTGCATGTTGGAATCATTTCTACCGTACGTGCATCCACGCTCCAAGCTAGAGTGATCTGGAGAAGCTAGCTGAGAGGTTGATAATTCGATCCCCCTCGGTATTGTCATCTTCTCATCACCTCTCTCTCTCTCTCTCTCTCTCTCGATCACTCTTGCACACTCTCCCTCTCTCTCTACTTGCAATTCATTAAACTAGATACATGTAGCTCCAAACTAGCTAGAAGGCTAGGTTGGCTAGCTAGCTATAGCTTGCTGAAGTTAAGCAGCTAGCTAGCTGGCTCTTCCAATTAATGCATCAAGTTAATTAGGGTTTCATATATATCCATTTAATGTAATTAAGCAGCTGTACACACATATGGCCTAGCTAATTGATGATGTTTCATGCATATATGCATGCCCTGAGTCATTAATTATTTATTTCAATTTGTCAATTTTGTGAAATAATTGTAGACGGACCGAGAATATTGGATGTATGGAATAAAACGTACTACTGTTGAGTATTTGGAGGGTGTGAATGGGTTTATTAAATTTGCTGAGCAAGAAAAGGCGAAGAAGGAAGAGAAAGATATGCAGTGTCCTTGTATAGATTGTATGAACTTAAAAAGGTTCGGCAACTCTGATCAGATTAGGAGTCATTTGATTCGTCGTGGTTTTAACGCACGCTATACCCGTTGGATATGGCATGGTGAAGATCTTGAGGAAACGAGCACCGCTACCACCTAGCAGCACCCGAAAGTGGATTGCAGTAATGATGATCATGATCAGAACATTGGTAATGTTCATTCGGAAGTCCATGTAGATGATGACAATTTAGATGAAATGTTACGTGATGTAGAAGAAGATTACAGCGAAAACGATTTAGCTAAATTTGAGAAATTAATTGTTGATTCTGAGAAGCCTTTGTTCCCCGGATGTGTAAAATTTACAAAGTTGTCTTCTGTGTTAAGATTATATAACTTGAAGGCAAGCAACGGTTGGAGCGATAAGAGTTTCACGGCGCTATTGGATCTGTTAGCGGACATGCTTCTAGAGGGAAATGAGTTGCCAAGATCGGTTTACCAGGCCAAAAAACTATTGTGTCCGTTGGGAATGGAAATCGAAAGAATACATGCATGCCCAAATGATTGTGTTCTGTACCGTAATGAGTACGAGGATTTGCATGTTTGTCCAAGATGCGGTGAATCACGGTATAAGCATGGGGACAGAATTTATCACAATGGATGTGATGAGGTAAAGAAAGGGCCTCCGGCCAAAACTGTGTGTTATTTGCCTGTGATTCCTAGATTGAAACAGCTGTTTGCAAATCCGAAAGATGCGAAGTACTTGCGTTGGCATGTTGAAGGTCAGAAACAAGACGGAAAATTAAGACATCCAGCTGATTCTATTCAATGGAGAAACATTAACAGAATATTCAGTGAGTTTGGCGGCGAAGTGAGGAATATAAGGTTTGGGCTGAGTACGGATGGTATGAATCCACACGGAAATATGAGCAGTCGACATAGCACTTGGCCGGTTCTTTTATGCATCTACAATCTTCCTCCTTGGTTATGTATGAAGCGCAAGTACATCATGATGTCGTTACTAATTTCAGGACCCAGACAACCTGGGAATGATATTGACGTATTTCTATCATCGTTAGTCTAGGACTTACATAAATTGTGGAGAGAAGGGGTGCAGGTGTGGGATGCACATAAGCGAGAGAATTTCATGTTGCGGGCCATGATATTTTGCACCATAAATGATTTCCCGGCCTATGGAAATTTGTCGGGGTATAGTACGAAAGGAGGAAAGGCTTGTCCTATTTGCCTGGATGAAACTGAAAGCATGTGGTTATCGAATTGTAGAAAAACAGTGTACATGGGTCACCGCAGATTCCTTCCGATGCATCACGCCTACCGTAAGAAGAGGAAGTCATTCAATGGGAAGCCTGAGAAAGGACTAGCCTCAGTGTTTGTGACTGGTAAGGAGCTTTACTTGTGCTGAGGGATATCAAAGTTGAGTTCGGTAAATGTTCTAAACCTCCAGGAAAAAATGTTTGGAAGAAGAGATCGATTCTTTGGGATCTGCCATATTGGGAGCACTTTCAAGTTCGACATTGCATTGATGTCATGCACGTAGAGAAAAATGTTTGTTGTTGAACATTCCAAGAAAGACGAAAGATGGCATCAACGTTCGCTGTGACATGCTCGACATGGGCATAAAGACTGAGCTTGCACCGTTGGAGAAGGGAAAGCGGACATACCTCCCCCCGGCCTGCTATACTTTGTCAAAAAGAGAAAAAAACAGAACTCTGTCAGTGCCTACATGGTGTCAAAGTTCCATGCGGGTATTCTGCGAACTTGAAAAAACTTGTGTCCATGAAAGACTTGAAATTGGTTGGTATGAAGTCCCATGATTGTTATGTACTGATGTCACAAATGCTTCCCATTGCTATCAGAGGCATTCTCCTAGTCAAAGTCAGAGAGACAATTACAAAGCTATGTTATTTCTTCAACACAATATCTGGCAAGGTACGTAAGCGTGTACTCCTAGCAAGTTAATTAGCTCCATTCGTGGAACTTGTCAGATTTTTTGGATCTGAATATTTGCTGCAACTGTGTCCTTGCAGGTAATTGATTTGGATGGACTGGACGATTTGCAACGCGATGTGACTACAACTCTTTGTCAGCTGGAGATGTATTTTCCTCCATCTTTTTTTGATGCTATGGTCCATCTAATTGTTCACCTTGTCAGAGAAATTAAGTTTTGTAGACCCGTGTTCCTGCGCTACATGTATCCATTTGAGAGATTTATGGGTATCTTGAAGGGATATGTAAGGAATCGACATCGGCCTGAGGGCAGTATCATTGAAGGTTATGTCGCCGAGGAGGTGATCAAATTTTGCACCAACTATATGGCCGGGGTTGACCCAATTGGCGTTCCTACGTCCCGGCATGAGGGTAGGCTTCAGGGCATTGGAACGATTGGATTTAAAGCAGTCGTCCCCTCTAGTGATCTGTATGCAAAAGCCCACTTTTGGGTCTTATAGCACATGACAGGGGTGGAGCCATACATACACGAGCACAAGGAAATGTCACGGAAACAGAATCCTTCGAAGCCAGAGATTTGGGTCACCAGAGAACATAACTGGAAGTTTGCGGGGTGGATCAAAAATAGAGTCCTGCAAGCTTCTGAGGGCGACGTAGATGAAGTTGTTACATGGTTGGCCAGAGGGCCTAGATTTACTGTAGAGACTTGGCAGGGGTATGACATCAATGGCTATTCATTTTACACAAGAACTCAGGACGAGAAGAGTACTATGCAATGTAGTGGAGTGACACTACTTGCTATTTCGGAGGATGCCAGGGCAGTAAGGGCACTCGACTCATATTACGGTGTTATTGAGGAAATATGGGAGCTCGATTATGTATTACTTAAGATTCCTCTGTTTCGATGCCAACGGGTCGAAATCCCTTGAGGTGTTAAAATCGACAATTATGGGTTTACTCTCGTCGATCTCAGTAGAGTCGCACACCAAGATGATCCATTTATACTTGTTGAGCAAGCCACACAGGTGTTCTACATCGTTGACCCGGCCAACCCAAAGTTGCACGTTGTCCTTCACAGTAAGAGACGTATTGTTGGGGTCGAAGACATTGTGGATGAAGAAGAGTATGACCAGTTCGACGAACTACCTCCATTTTAGATGGAATTCTTCAATCTGTCCCTACCGAAGATATTGACGAAACAAGTTACCTGCGAGACGACCACAAAGAAGGATTATGGGTGGACAACCATTCTTGACTAATTTGCAATATGTAAGTGACGTATATTACTTGGATCTTTAATCAAAGAATTCTTCAAATCATTTTTCAAAAATTCTTTGGGAAAACATACATGATGCATTGAGAATCATTTATGCAAATTTTCATTTCAATTGGAATATATACTTGATTTGAGCAATAATTGATTCTTTTCACAAATCAATATGAAAACTGCAAATTTTCATTCCATGATTGGTCTTTACTGTTAATTTATTTCAAAATTATTGGAAGTCATTTACATGGGGTTTTAGGTGTCTTTACAAGTGCAAAATGATGTACTGAGACCCATCTGTAATTGTTCTCAGGAAGTCAATTACACTGTATTCTACTATCGGTTTCAATTTCTAAACCGATATGAAATTAATCTCTACTATCGGTTTATGGTTCATAACCGATAGTATTTCATTTTGTGTTATGAGACCCTGTTCTACATTTTGGTTTGCTCTTGTACAGTGGATTAATTTACTATCGGTTAATAATCATAAAACCGATAGTGAAATACAATGCAAAATGATGTAGTGGGGAAATCCTTTAGGGTCAATAACATTGTATTGTACTATCGGTTTCAATTTCCAAACTGGTATGAAATTAAACTCTACTATCGGTTTATTGTTCATAACCGATAGTGATTTATACTGTGTTATGAGCCCCTATTCTTAATTTACTATCGGTTAGTAATAATCACTACCACAGAAACAGACATCCTGGACGGCACATCACAGACGGGTATGAACTGTTCAATGGAAAACTGTCTGCGAAGGCCTGTCGGGAGAATATGTTCAGATATCACAGACGGTTCTGATGTCAAAAACAGCTGTGACAGTAAACCAGACGGTTCTAAACACAAAACCATCTGTGATAGTCTACTTATCACAGACGGCTCTAACTTAAAAACCGACTGTGATAGATACAATCGGTTCCCAGCTGAGAACCGTCTGTAATAGTTTACTTATCACAGACGGTTCTATCCTAAAACCCGACTGTGATATATACAATCGGTTCCCAGCTGAGAACCGTCTGTGATAAGTAGACTATCATTGACGGTTCGGAACTCAGAACCAACTGTTATTTATACAGTCGGTTGTGAACTATGAAGCGTCTGTGATAGTCTACTTATCACAGACAGTTCTGATGTCTGAACCGACTGGAAAAGTACTGGCGCTTCGAATTCTCAACTGTGATCATTTCTGTCTCCGATCTTCGCGCGCGGCGCCTAGGAGAACACGAAGCATCGCTTTGGAAGTTCTATAAATTGACAGTGGAAAAATTGTCATTTACTTTACAAGTTTTTATAGTTCTCAGACTGTTTGACTCATTAGCTTCTCTGCGCCAATGGCATCCTCGATGGCATCGTCAGCCTCGCCCTCCCCGGTAAGAACTCTCAATCTTTTGGACTTACCCCTGTATTGTTAATCCCTGTTCAATACATTCTTGACCTGTTGATTTGCAAAGGGAAGGGGAGCCGTGGAAGACACTGGCAAAGTCAAGGCCGAGCGGAGGGCCCTCCAGGAGGAGCACAAGCTCCTCACGGAGAAGCACACTCGGCTACGACTTGACCTTGACGATCTCTTCCAGCACATTCAGCGCATGAAGACGGATGGTGACAATGCTAGGGCGAGGACGAGGCGTCTTCGCAAGGAGAAGAAAGCCGTGGATATGACCATCGCTGGCTGCGGTTTGACAATGAAGGATACCATCGCGAAGCTGAGGGAGGTCGCAGGCCTTCTCGACGCTGTAGTAGTTGATCCTGAGAAGGACAACTTGTCACTGGAGGAGTCCTGCGTCCTGGCTGTAAGTCAAACTAACTTTATTCTAGATGCAGCCAGGGCTAAGACCACTCCTTGACCTAGCATTCTGTATTTTTACTTTTTTTTGTAAGTGATGAAAAAAATTATTGAAAACTTTGTTCTTATGTCAACTTTCCAATTTTCCAGCACATTCTTGGACTGCATGCAATCTTCCCTCTTTCTTTATCTTTCTTTAGCTTTTGTCGAACATTCGACCATACAAAGGTATGTACACTGTGTGCGATCAAGGAACGACTATCGCGATCTTTGGCTTGTGAGGGCAGTCCATCGGAGCTCTTCAAATAATATAGAAACAATATAGAAGCCGCAGGTCCCATGCAAATAATATAAAAAGAATATAGAAGTTATATATCAACGTGCTTTGAATATCACAAAAGGCTCTGAGGTAAAAAAAACGTCTGTGATAGTCACATTAGAGACGGTTTTTATGTAAGGCCCGACTGTGATAGTCCCAACAGTGTCCGCCGCCTCGAATTCTCAACTTCTATCAATATCACAGATGGTTTTTAACTCCAAACCGTCTGTGATAGTAATATTATAGACGGATTTTATGTAAGGACCGACTGTGATTGTCGAACTATTATCGACGCTTCAAATTCTCAACTTCTTTCAAATTCTCAGCGGTTCAACTGGAAGCAAAACTCCAGGGAGGGAACAAGTATTTGTAGAAGTCGAACAGTTCAATATTCAACAGACATATTAAAGACGGTTCGGACATCAGAACCGTCTGTAATATTAACGCAGACGGTTTTGATCTCCCAACCGTCTGTGATAGTCCCAACAGTGCAATTCTCTACATGCAATTGTTGATAACCGCACATAATAACAGCGCAAATGAAGAGACTTATTTATTTACTTCAAATTTAATTTGCATCGAATTATGTAATCTGACGCCTCAACTTCCAAAGTGGGCACTACTGTTTTGCCGTGTTCCAGTTTATCTACCGAGAATATTTATCTTGACGGTATTGATCTTGAAAAGAAAGTAGTGCGCTCCACTTCAAATTCTCAACAGTGTGTTGTGTCTTTTCCATTTCTGATGTTTGCGCGGCGCACTAACCTGGGGACACGAAGCGTCGACTTGGGAAATTGTTTTTCATTAATGTTTAAAAAATGAACTAAAAATTTGTTCTTATGTAAATTTTGCAATTTTCCCTCATTTCTTGGAGAAAGAGAAGTGAAGCGGTTCGAATGGAAGCAAAACACTCCAGGGAGGGAACAAGTATTTGAAGAAGTCGAACAGTTCAATATTCCAGGCATAGTAAAGACGGTTCGGATATCAGAACCATCTGTAATAGTCATATTACAGACGGTTTGGACATGAGAACCGTCTATAATATTAAAGCAGATGGTTTGATATCCCAACCGTCTGTGATAGTCCCAACAGTGCCCACCCTTCGAATTATCTACATGCAATTGTTGATAACCGCACATAATAACTGAGCAGATGAAGAGACTTAATTATTTACTTCAAATTTAATTTGCATCGAATTATCTAATCTGACTCTTCAACTTCCTTTTCCGTGTTGCAGTTTATCTCCCGAGAAGTTATCATGAATTTATTAACCTTGAAAACCAGTAGTGCGCTTTTTAAAACTCGAGGCACCCGCGCATATGAACCGTCACCTTCTGTTTCTATAAATAGTGAGGCTCCTAAATCCCTGTCTTTATTCCCTCCTCAACTCCCACCTTGATGGCGAGCCGAGATTCCAATGAGGTTATTGAAATTGAGAGTGATGAGGAAGAGATAACGAATGAACTCGATCAGGATCTTCAGGAAGTAAGTCCTCTCTGAAACTCTAATGCAGATCTTTCTTTTATGACTTGATTACCTCGAAACAAATGCATTTCGAAATCCACAGGTGCCTGAGGAAATGCTCCCTCCAAAGAAGAGACTTAGAAATGATGAAAGATCCTCCAGTGGAGCTGCAGCGAAGACTCTAGAGGATGCTAAGGCCTGTGTTGCCACATTGCCCCTTGCAACCCCTCCAGTTGCATCGACTCCACCTTTGGAGATCCACAACAATCCTTCCAATATCCCCTCTTCAACACCTTTATATCATCAGCTTTTCTTGGATGATCAACTTTCTGGGGTAAGGCTCACACTTCCACGTCCAAATCCACTCTGAAGTTTGGCAATCATCTTCACCCTCCCAGCATACGTCCCTAGGAGAAGCTGGAGAAGCATATGTGCAGGAGGAGAAAGCTTCCTTGTGCAGAACTCCCCAAAAAAAAAAAAGAGGCGCTGGAGAATCATTCTGAGGGGATGTCTTTTGCCATTCTGCACTTGGCAGAGTGCTTTGAGTTGCAGCTTCATCTCCACCTTTGTTGTATCAACTTTAATTTCTTGGATGATCCTACTGATGCCAAATCCACTCCTTTGCTGAGAGATGATGTTGATAGTCTTAGAGCCATTGGTAGTTCTCCTGGGGCGGCCAGTGTAGATCCTACTGATGCCAATACGTCCCTAGGAGAACTTTGTAAGTTATTTTCGGAACAGGTCGACGCTAATTAATTGGTCGCTTAATTGTATCTCTTATGTATGCAAAGATTGTAAGAAATAAGAAATTTCTTTTCCTTATATATCTGGTTTTTCGATTGATTATGTAACTGATAATCACCAAATGATGTTCTGTGTGAAAATGTTAACAAGAAAATACTGCTGCGAACAAGACGGTTTTTAACTCAAAACCGTCTTTGATTGTAAGATTACAGACGGTTTTAATTTCAGGACCGACTGTAATAGTCTCAAAATTCTTTGAAGATCCACAGACATATATACAACAAATATGAAAAACAAGATAAAACCAAATAGTCTGAACGTTCATTTTTTTAAATACTAACATTGAAATAAGATAGAACTAAATATGAAAAATAAGTGGAACAACTGATGACCAGTACTCGAATGCAAACAAACAATCCGGGATATTATAGACGGTTCGGACCTTAAAACCGTCTGTGATAATCTTGCAGATTGTTGATTTTATAATTAACACAGACGGTTCTGAAGTAAAAACCGACTGTGATAATCACGTACGGTTCTGATGTAAAATTCGACAGTGATAATCACAGATGGTTCTGTAGTAAAAACCGACTGTGATAGTAAAGCGGACGGTTTTGACCTAGGAACCGTTTGTGATATTATAGACGGCTCGGACCTTAAAACCGTATGTGATAATCTTGCAGATTGTTGATTTTATAATTAACACAGATGGTTCTTAGGTAAAAACCGACTGTGATAATCACGTATGGTTCTGATGTAAAATCCGACAGTGATAATCACAGACGGTTCTGAAGTAAAAACCGACTGTGATAGGAAAGCAAACGGTTCTGACCTAGGAACCGTCTGTGATATTGTAATTATCACGGACGGTTTGGTGTTCATAACCGTCTGTGATATTTCTGTCATAGTATCACAAAATGCGCCGATATTACCGACGGTTAATAGAGTGAAACCCGTCAGTGATATTCTGTTCTTCAAAAATGCACCGATATTACTGACGGTATTATATAGAACCGTCTGTATTGAACCTGGTATAAAAGGTCTTTTGGCGGATGTTTTGAGCTAGTTGTTCTCTCTTGCTCGACCTACACTGTCCAGTTCGAAGAGATTTGGGGCAAGGAAGAGCGAAATCTCGAAAGGCCGGGGGAGCATTTGGGGGCAAAAATTTGAGGATCGAACCAAGGTTGGTACTTGCTCCCAAGGCATACACATTACTTGGTTTCATCATCAATATCGATCTCCATTGATTTACTAATTAGCATGTGTATGAATTTGATTAATTGCAGATGGTCCGAGACTGGATGTATAATGACAACCGAGTGGGTGAGGAATACATGAAAGGTGTTTTTGATTTCGAAAAGGCTGCTGAGCAAGACATGGCGAAGAAGGGTTTACCATATATGTACTGTCCTTGTGTAGACTGCCAGAATATTAAGATGTTCACCAACTCATCTCAAATTGTCGCCCACTTGATCCGACGTGGTTTCAAAACGGGGTACACGTGTTGGGTCCACTATGGAGAAGAGCCAACTGCAGAAACAAGTGCCACTCAGGTTGAGGAACAGGACATGTCGGATCCGAACAACGACTTCGACGAGGATATGCCAGAGGATGACTATTTAGATGACATGTTGCGTGATGTGGAAGAAAATTACAGTGAAAGGGAGTTTGGCAAATTCAAGCGCTTGATTGAGGACTTAGAAAAGCCGTTGTTCCCTGGTTGCAAGTCGAAGTACACAAAGTTGGCCTCTGTGCTTGAACTGTTAAAATTGAAGGCAAGCAACAGCTAGACCGACAAGAGTTTCACAGCACTGTTAGATCTTTTGGCGGACATGCTCCCGGAAGGAAACGAGTTGCCAAAAAACACCTACCAAGCCAAAAAGCTGTTGTGTCCTTTGGGAATGGAAGTAGAAAGGATACACGCATGCCCTAATGATTGCATCCTTTACCATAACGACTACAAGGATATGCATGTTTGTCCGGTGTGAGGCACATCCCGCTATAAGCGTACTAAGGACCGAACAGACGACGGCGACTACGCTGAGATAAAGCAAGGACCTCCTGCTAAGGTGTTGTGGTATTTGCCAGTCATTCCCCGCTTGCAGCGTTTGTTTGCAAACCGTAAAGAGGCAAAATTACTGCGTTGGCACTCGGAAGACCGGAAGAAGGATGGAAAGCTGAGACACCCCGCTGATTCTTCGCAGTGGAGAAACATCGACAGGGAATTTGTTAACTTCGGAGCAGAATTGAGGAATATAAGGTTCGGATTGAGTACCGATGGAATAATTTCTTTTGGTAACATGAGTAGTCGGCATATCACTTGGCCGGTTCTTTTGTGTATCTACAACCTTCCTCCTTGGTTGTGTATGAAGCGCATGTACATCATGATGTCTCTACTTATCTCAGGCCCAAAACAACCTGGAAACGATATTGATGTGTACCTAGCACCATTGATAGAGGATCTCCTAACAATGTGGAAGGAAGGGGTGCAGGTATGGGACGCATACAAACGAGAGAACTTTATCCTACGTGCTATGATATTCTGCACCATCAACGATTTCCCTGCCCTTGGAAATTTGTCGGGCCGTACTACGAAAGGAGCCAAAGCCTGCCCCCATTGCGAAGATGAGACTAAGAGCGTGTGGCTGAAGAATTGCAGGACAACAGTGTACATGCGTCACCGTAGGTTTCTTCCAAAGAATGACGTGTATCGTAAGAGGAAGAGGGAATTTGACGGCCACAAGGAAGATGGTTCAGCCCCGAAGCCTACACGCGGGAAAGATGTTTACTCACGGGTGAAGGACATAGACGTTGTGTTTGGAAAGGGTGGTAAATTGAAACCCCGCACGAAGAACACTTGGAAGAATAGATCGATATTTTGGGACTTACCGTATTGGGAGCATTTAGAGGTTCGTCATTGCATTGATGTCATGCATGTAGAGAAGAATGTTTGTGACAGTTTAATCGGCCTATTGCTGAACATTCCAGGGAAGACAAAGGATGGCGTCAATGTGCGGCGTGACATGATCGAAATGAGAATCAGGCCCGAGCTAGCACTGAGAGAGGACGATAAAGGCCGTATATACCTCCCCCCTGCATACTACTCTTTGTGCAAGGCTGAGAGGACAGAACCCTGTAAGTGTCTCTGTGGTGTTAAAGTTCCATCGGGTTACTCCGCAAATATGAAAAAGCTTGTGTCCATGGGCGATTTGAAATTGCTGGGTATGAAGTCTCATGATTGTCACGTGTTGATGACACAAATGCTTCCTGTTGCCATCCGGAGTATTCTGCCGCATAAGGTCAGAGAGACGATCACGAGGCTATGTTTTTTCTTCAATGCAATTTCTTTCAAGGTCATTGATCCCGATGGACTGGATTCTCTGCAGAGCGAGGTGGTTCGAACTCTCTGTCAGCTTGAGATGTATTTTCCTCCATCGTTTTTTGTTATCATGGTCCATCTCACCGTCCACCTTGTGAGAGAAATCAAGATATGTGGACCCGTGTTCCTACGTTATATGTATCCATTTGAGAGGTACATGGGTGTACTTAAGGCCTACGTGAGGAATCGGTCCCAGCCTGTAACACCCTGAGTTAGGGGTGAAAATTTCCTTTTTCATCAATAGCATGCATGCATGTATCTGTAGTAATAGCCAGATCAGTATCTATCCTAAGCCCTAAAATCCCCAAAATTTATCCTGTGACCTCAAATCAAGATCAGATTGTTCAGATGTGATCTATCAGTTACTTTGAACTTAAAAGTCTTCAGAACCTAGATCCAATTCTATCTCTAACTCCCAGAATTATCAACTCCTTCTGTTTTCGAAAACAGAATTACCTTATATTACCCAAATACCCTAAGTTTTAGAAATACAGATTTAATCCGAATCTTGACCAAGTTCAGACCAGATTATTTCTGGAATATGATCATGGGTATGTCAATACTTTAATCTAAAAAGTTGACAGCCATATTTCACCATCTAGACCCTTTTCACAAATCAGTCCAAAAGTTATCGCAAATTAGTCCTTATCTGATATCTGAAAACCTAAAAAGACTAAAATCTCCAGATTAACTCTAAATTCAGAATTTCTTCAGCAGATCTTTCCTAATTGCTATTTGCCACAAGTTTCTCTTCTGTGCAGATATCAAAATCAAAACCTAAATGCCAGAATTCGAAATCGACAAAACTTAAATCTTGTTTTACCCTAAATTACCCTATTTTCAGTTTGTATCAAAAACTATTCAAATGTACCAGATTTTATCAATTATCATTGCAAATTAACCTGTTGAATATAATCTGCCAGATTAATGAAAGCAAATTCAGTTTAAACCTTCCAGAATTCCAGATTTACAATTCAGTCCAAAATTCAAGATTTGAAACTGCAGTTCAGTCCAAATTCGACCAGAGGACTTAGCTGTTTTCGACCAGGTCAACAGCAGCATTCGACCAGGGACCGCCGTGCTTGTGCGCCGTGGTTGCTCATCGCCGGTGATGCTTCGCCTGCGCTCGTGACCGTGCATGCCGGTGCGCACGTGTCTCCACTCCAGCTAGTGCCGTGGCAAGGCCGCTGCTACGTCGACGACCAGCGCTGCTCCCGCGCGCGATCAACGGCTTTTTGTCAGCAACTCCTCGCCACGTCGCTTTGCCGCGCCAGTGTTGTCGCCACCGCTTACTACAACTTTGCCAGGTCCCGATGATGCGACACTGTGATCAACTGCAAGCTTGTCGCCGTCGCATCACCGTTCTTCGCTGTGTCTTCGCCGCTGTTGCTCCAGCACGCAACCAGTCAAGTCACCGGCTGCCAATTACTTCGTTGTCTCTTTCTTGCTTGCTTCGCCTGGCCTATTTATACACCACTGTACCCCAGCAACTTCTCGTTTCACTGGAAATCAGCTAAGTCTCGAAACTTTCCTGTTTTCGTCTTCTTCTTCGGCGAGCCGTCGAGGAGGCTCACGGTGCCAGCTCACTTCACTGCATCTCCTGCCAAATTGAAGCTAACTGTGAGTACCTCTCATCCTCCTGATTGTACTGTACTATCTAATTGTTCTCTGGTGGACTCTAACGCCGATGATCGCCGGAAATGGCTGAAAGTCGAAGATTGCCCTGTTCCGGCAATGCAGGCCGAATCAATTCGAATTAGCCCTCGATCCTGTAAACAAAATTGATCTGTAGGTTATTTCAAGCAAGCCTGTAAGCTTAGAATCCCTAATTAAACATCATTCGAAGCTTTACTCTAAACCGAGCTTCACCAGAAAACCGGCGATCGTCGCCAGGCTTCTCCGGTGATCCCCCGGTCAATTTGATGTTACCAGAAGCTTCCCTATACCTCCTAGATGCTTTCCAAGCAAGGAATTTAGTTCTCTCGGCCTGTAGCAGAAACCCCCAACTGGCAGTGTCTCTTCTCCGGCGCCGATGACCGGAAAAGTATTCCCGGCCATTTCAGCCCTCGAAACCTTGTCATTTAGATGTGCCCTAGCCTCCTGAGCACTTTTGTCTTCTAGCCCGACACTTAGATCGGCCTAGATTGGAAGTTACAGCCATGCCAAGATCTTGTCCAGAACTGCTCCAGTGCAACCAGTTCATCTCTGTTCATCATCAAATTTCTTGCTTTCCAGCCATTTTCAGCCCTAGATCCTATTGAATGATTTATTCCTGTTATCAATGCCTACCTCCCAGACAAAGTGGTGCATCATTTGGGGCCCTAGATCAAAAGTTATGCTAAGCCCTAGTTTCTGGCCATGTCAAGATTAATGCCAGGCTATGTCAGTCAGTGGCATTAGCCCTTTTCACTGTCTTCCAAATGTGCATCTTGAGCATAACTTTGTCCCTTAGATTCCTGAAGTTGTGATCTACAATTTCTTCTTCTATCACAACTTGATTTGAGTCCTTGAATTATAA
>JAEVLQ010000051.1:0-27516 GCA_019359835.1 Pharus latifolius | reverse complement strand
CAGAGCCTTGAACCGAAGTCGACCTATTGACGTTCGTCATTTTTGAGCAAAACAGCAGCGGACTTGATGTCCATATTGCAGCCTTGAAACCCTGAGAGTCTCTAGCATTCGTCTCTCAACCCTAATTCCATAAATCTCCAAGATTAACTCAAATACCGCTTTCAAGCTTATCTGTTCCAGTATCACCGAGAGTATTTCTCCTTTGCATGGTGCATATAGATTATTAATGTATTTAGATGGATTATGATTCCTGTTTGCTTGTTTGATCTTGGATTAGAGCAAGAGCCTGAGTACAAAGATTTCGTCAGACCCGACATCGACTGTTGTACCTTACGACGAGGAAGGCAAGTCATATTCTTGAACATCTTGAACCTGTATTTTATGAATTGTTAAGATATTGCCTTGACTATAAGTAATATTGCATTTGATGAAATGAGAAAAAATGATATGGAAGTACTAGGCTGTATGCTGAAAAGATGAGGAGATTCCTTATGAAATGATCAAACTCTGAGCCATAACTAATATATGTATATATGTATATTCATGAAATAAAACCCTTGCCGTGGCTAGAGTTTGGTATGGAATGGTGGTGGCACTAACGAGTGCAAGGTTTGTGGAATGCACTGGTCACAGGCATGTAAGGACTAGAACCTTGTGTTATTCTATGCGGCATGGAAACGTACCAACCACTTGCCCGGTATGGGACGGACACAACATAGTAGTTTTCTCGGTAATAGCTTTTCCCTGCAATGGTTGTCGGTCCGGTTTCTCGAGAGGAAACTGGTGGGCCACAGAGGACCATGAGTGATGTGAGATCAGAAAAATAATGAGAGGTTAAGGTGTAAGAAGGAAAGCGCCCTACGCCTGGATTTTGAGTCGTGCGCAACTGAATCCACGGGCTATGTGTCTCGCAGAACCATAGGCCAAGGCTAGGTAGAATTGTCTGTGGGGAGTACCCAAAATGGTAATGAGGACTGAAATGTCTATTTACTAGGCTGGGAATTGTTAATGCTAGGATTGCAAACCGTTGTGTGATCTCAACCTTGTCACATGCGTAAAAGTCGCATGGAGAGGTCCCAACTAGAAAGCTGAGTGATCGGTGGATTAAAGTGGTGCACCAATTGATGAAGCTCATCCATTCAGCCATAGATTACTCGAAATGCGTCAACCTACAACTGAAATGAACAAAATGCACAATCGAGGTCGAACGACAGCCAATACAATATATTTGAGTATATGATGATTTTTATCACTAAAATGTGCATGAATGAGGGGAAAATATCCAGAAAATATGCACAACTATGAAAATTATCAGTTTGCAAATAACTTTGGCATTTCTATTAAGTTGTTTATTCTTGCGACTTCATGTTAAACTCTAGTTGAGATTTCTCTTTTTAAGCTATTTTTCAACGCATAAGAGACTCGCTAGTCATGGTCTTTGTTAGTCCATGTTCTCTATCCTGAACTTACTACAATGTATTCTCATCAGTAGTAATTTCAGGAGGGGGCTAGGGGAATACAATTATAACATAATGTTGAGAATAAGTATGTTCTTTTTTATTTCAAAGTTTCATCATGCATTCGCATTCTCTATTAGTTTTATGTATTTGCAGGTTATAACAATAAGTGATACATAGAGAGACAAAATTTCCTTTTTTCCATTGTTAATTTTCCAAATAAATTACAGTGAGAAGGAAGTTTTATACAACTTGAGGTTTCTAATAGTTTGTCGACTATGGGTTTAACCTCAGCCATGGTCGCACTCATTTGATCTTCATTATCAAACATTGCATCTTCCGCTACTAGATTCAGGTCTGAATTCGGTTCATGGCGATGCCTAAGTTTGCAAAAGAGAGAAGAGGCAACAACACCTATATCGGTCTTTATTGTTTCCTTATATACCTCTTTGCAAATTCCGGGATATTTTCAATCAGAGATTCAGTTTGAGCTGCGACCAACTTGCAGAAGTCCTCAAGAGATAAGTAATCCTTTTAAGGATCAATAATCATTGCCTCGAGTAAATCTGCGACTTCCCTCAGCTTTGCGAGAGTGTCCATTCCAATAATGCTACATCTGTTTATGATTTTTTCCAAATCAATCTTTTCTTTTTCCGAAACTTTTGCATCATTTTTGTCCTTCTCCATTGTCTTCTGGTTGAGATTATGAAGCTTTTTGAGATTGTGTCCTCGCTGGATACATTTCTCTTCAAAGTCATTTTTCTCTTTGGCCAGCTTGGAGTTCATTTCTCTTTGGTTTGGTCAAGTAACAAAGCAAAAATGATTTGATCAGTTCATGAAAGGTTATGAATGCAATAACTAGCTTTGTAAGAATGAACTTACAATCTAAATCAATTTGTAGTTTTTCCTTTTCCCCTTGGAGAGTAGTGCATAAACTTTTGTTTTCCTCCAAGGATGATAAGGCCTCAGCAAGTTTTTTGCTACTTTCCTCTAGAGCTTCCGCTACAGCTGTCTCTTTATTAGAGCGCGCCTTAGCAACCTCTTGTGATAAAGTGGAGTTTTCCCTGCGACAACAAGAGATTTTATTCCAATTCATAAAGGATTGGGATTAGAACAAGGTACTTACTATTCTAAGCAGTTGCATTTTTCTTGGGCGACTTTAAATTGCTCTATTAGAGAATTTACCAAGGTCGAGTGGTGAGCAGAGTTCTAGCAAGGAAATAAATATCTGAAGATATTACCCAGATAAATAATAAAAGACATTGGGTAAAGATTTACTTACCTCTATGAGATCTTTGAGAAAAATCTCATATCACAAGTTACCTTGCACCTGCTCAGTGATTGGAAGATTCATCTCTAGAGCAAGATGCAGAGTGTCAGCAGTCTGAGCAACAATTTCCAAATTTTCTTCTGCGACCATGAGAACAAAAGAAGTCCCAGGCTGGTCTTCCATTCCCATGGTCATTGGAACAACTGCAACATGAGTACTTTCATCATTAACAGGTGCTGAGGATTCAACTTCTTGCATGACCTTGTTAATGATGGGACCCTCAATGAGCATAGTGACATCTGGTACTATTGCTATCTCCTCAACCACAGTTGGTTCAATTTCAGGTATTGAAGTAGGTTGCGTGCGGGTGGAGCTCGACCTGTATGTTCATGTTATAATTATATGAATTATACCTAACTAAGTACAATATAATAGTTAGAGATGCAATGGGTAGTTACCTGAAATTGAGTCCCAAATGACTTTAGGCGCTCAATGCCCCACTTGTGGGAGATAATAGCGGGGATAACATCCTTTTGGAGGATCTCTTTGAGGGTTCTGTAGATCATTTTCTTTGCAGAATAAGAGGAGTTTCGTCTTCCTCCTCCTCGCTCCCCTCCCCCTGTACAGTTGATAAGTAATTTACACTCGTACTTGGTGAAATATGGGAGGAGAGTCCTTACCGCTGCAATTTTACATCCACTCTTTTTGGGCTTTGATGAAGCCCCCCCCCCCCCCCCCCCCCCAAAAAAAAAGGTCATCTTTGACTTAGGAGGCTTAGTTGTGGATGGGCTTTTCACTTTGGAAATTTTCAATTTCTTGGATGAGGGACCCCCAGAAGTCCCAACATCATCGCCCACTCACTTCGTCCAATTGATTGGGTCATGAGCAGCTAAAATTGGAAGGATCTACATAGATAACTTTTGTTCAAATAATTAGCATATTCAAAGTGTTTCGGGACAAAAATTACCTTTCGCCATTCTTGAACGATACTGTCGCCACCTAAGACCAAACTCTACTATCTTGGGGCGTCCATTTCGCCTTCTGAGGTCGCATTGTATAGTCTCAAGAGAGCATTAGTTCTCCTCTCGACCTCAGATGTGGACAAACCTGTTTGGGAAACATAATAAGCTCAAAACAATCTACAAGAAGAGGCCTTTACCTTGATCATAGTCTAAGGTCCCATCTTGCATAGAGCGCACCTCCCAGACAGGATGCACCCTTCTTTTCAACGGACTAATCCAATTCTTGATGAAGTCCCGGATCACATGTCGGGCTTGAATTACCTAGGCTTGCCTTTGCAACTCCTCATCAGGATCAGGAATAGAGTCCTTCTCGTTGCTTTTCTCTGGCCGATGGTTCTCGAACCAGAGACTGCTCTCTAAGGAGCCAGGCAATAGAACCACCGTTTATTCCATCTGTGGACAGAATCGCAAAGAGGAACTGCTAGGTAGTCTTTTTTCTCCCTCAGAAGGAAGTAAACACATCCCGCAGTATTCGAGCTTTTTGACCACACCAAGAAATATAATTGGCAGAAAAGCGAAATGATAGGCAAAACTCCAACAAAGGCCTCACACAAGTGCTAGAAAATGGCCAAACTTAACACAGAGTTAGGATGGAGATTTACCAGTTTCAACCCAATATGGTTAAGGACGCTGAGAAAGAATTCGCTTTCCAGAAGAAAAAAACCACAGTGTAGGAAATCGTCAAAGAGCAGTAGTTCATTCTCTCTCATAGTTGGAGTTTCTTCTTTCCCGGCGGGGCGACACGCAATCAACTGCCTTGAAGGCAGAATCTCTTCCTTCTCCAGAATCTCCAAATTCTCACTATCGTAATAGATGGATTGGCTCCAGGTTGCCATTTGATCAAGATCAAAGAAAGAGAGGTTTGCAAGAAGAGGGTTTCTTGCGACGAGAGGCAACGAAGTTCGCAAGTCTGCAAGAATAGGGTTTTTGAAACCTCTTGCTCCATAATTTGCTTTTTAACCACAACACAAATCCCTCGCATTTAATGTTTTCCATGATGGGTCTAACGGGTACAACCAAAGTTTCTCCGTGGGACCTGTTGAAATCTGAAACAAAAGGGGCACCCTTTTGGAAGTTCGAAAGGCCATTTTATTTCGGATTCGCGGGCTACATGCATCATACCGAGACCATAGGATTATTAAATATTTTTTGAGGTCGCAGAAACCGTGATCTTAAATACTTATGTTTGAGGTCGCAGAAACTATGCACTTAAGTACTTTCTTTACGTGTGAATACTATGGTCATAGAAGGCATTTTTTCTGCAATCATTTTTACTCACAGAGACGTTTATTTACTTGCAATCATTTTTGTTTACAGAGACATTTTCCTGTGATTATTTTGAGAGCAGAGTTAAATTTGGATATTAATAAGTGATTATAGATTATACATAATCATATTATTAAATTCATCAAAAAATCTTCGATATAAAGGAAATAACTTTATTATTTTTTACAATCCTTACATAAAAAAGGGATACTGGCGACTAACGAGTTAGCCTAATCCAAAAGAAAAATACAAGACTCCTCGAGGGATAAATTATCCTTCTTAGGATCAACAACATCTGCCCTGAGTGAGTCCGCAACTGTCCTTAGTTTTTCAAGGGCATCCCTTATTGTGAGACCACAGCCCACGATAATGGCATTGGAGGCGTCCTTCTCCTCTCAAGCCAGTCCCTCTCCAAGCGAGCAAGCCTTGTGGCCTCATGAGCCCTGTCACAATTCGCTTTATCCGATCAACGACATTGAACATAGAGTCAAGGTCGAGTCTTCGCAGAATATACTGCTCCTCCATCTCCTCATTCTTTTCTCTGAGGATCTTGCATAAAGCAGTTTTCTCCTTCAATAGAACCTGGATCTCAGCAAACTATTCGCTGAGGATCCACAAAGCTTTGTCCTCCTATATGATCATGGGATCAATTCAAGTCGCATGTAGAAAGGTTCAAAAAGGTAAAAATACTTACCTTGGAGGTAGATGCTGACTGGACCACTGAAGAGGTTGGAGCAGAAGAAGTACCACCTCCCCTGAATATTCAACTCCCACTATAAGTAAGATATACCTAACTAAGCAATCTAAATTTAGTTAGAGAGATACATACTGCAAGTGAGGAGAAGCAAGTGGAATATCAGAAGGATATGGTAAAAAAGACGTTGCGATTTGAGAAGTGGTGGCAGCTAACACTTCATAACTCGTTAGTTTTTTCAATGAGAATCCACTCGATGATCCTATATCATCACCAACTCGCTTCCTTGAAGTAGACTAATCTTCGAGTGACTGCAAAAACCAAAACACATTACTTTGGAAACCATTTTTCAAGAGAAAAGATTTACGCAGATTCTTCAAAAGAGAATTACCTTTCTAAGTGCTTGCACGACATCATCTTCTTCCACTCTCAACAGGTTGTTTAGAGCTTTGGCTTGCCATAGGAACAAGAGAGAAAGTTAGAAGATGAAAAGAAGTTCTAGGACATATCAGTAAAAAGCTTGAAGGTTTTAGAATGTAAGGATTAGGTATTTATAGGACTTGGAAGTGATGGTTTGTATTCACAGCCTCGAGTTCTTAAAAGACAACTTATAAATTTTAACCTCGAGTTGTAACAAAAAGCTTCATAAAGACCTGGCGACCACACCCAAAGATCTTCTTGGGGAATGAAACGGCGCACGGTGAGAAAACGAAGCATTCTAAAGTTGCAATATGAGAAGGTGAAATGTCGAAATGTTTATAATTAAAATTAAAAAGATTTTGAAACAACAAAGTATGTATCTTGTTATTTCAAACTCCGGGAATAGCTGATGAGGATTTTAACCCGAGTTAGTTACCTTTGCCATTCTATAGTCACAATGCTTATTGAATGAGCTTTAAATTGTTTGCATACCTCTCTATGATCGCAGAGACCTAAGAGGGAGATATTAGGATGATTCAAGATATTATGGACATAATCTATGGTCTCGGCCTATGTTGTCGAGGGGTTCGAAGTCTCAAGACACCTGCAAAACTGAGGTCGAAGAGTTTATGGTCTCATATACCCATGAATACCTTGACCACTGAGAAATCTTCCCGAGGTCGCCCAACTCGTGGAGCGTGAGTAAACAACTATACCTAGTCATAGTTAATACGCGACCTAAGTGATTAAGGAGTTAAAACATCTAATGGACGATATGGTTGAACCTGTTTGACCACTACCACCGCCTTGGATATTTCCAGCCTCATTAATTAATTTCTAATAATGGTTAAGAAGATAAAAGCGCAATAACAAACATGCATAATTGCACATTATGGCTGTCGCACATTTGCTTCCCAGCAACCCTTCAATCCCGTAACTGGTGACCAGCGATGAGCTATAAAAAGGGGGATCATCGGGAGAGAAAGGACAATTGGATCTTACTTGAGCCAAGACACAAGATCTAAGAGATAGAAATAGTAGATTGATATACACTGTAATCAAGAATATAAGATAGTTCTTAGCTTCTCCAAGAACTCCTTCTATTCTCCTCCTGTAAATCTTAATATTCTTAGTGAAATATCAACAGGAGTAGGGCTATTACTAATCATCAGAGGGCCCGAACCTGTATAAATTCCTTTCTTCTTAGGCATAGATACCCTGATTTACTTGAGCTTCACCTTACATTGGCATCACACTACATCATCTAAATTTACATAAGTTCGACTAGGCATTAATTAATATAGTCCCAATCGTCAACACTGCCGTGCATGAAACTGACACTATGGGCATGTGTTAACCAATTATATAGCATTATTAAGTGTCATAGGCCAATAATAACCCTATCGAAAAGACTTTCCGACCAGCGTCCGATAAGAAGCATGTGTTCCGCATATGCCCCCATGTATTTCTTGTAGAAAGGTTTTACCTTCTTCTTGAGAAATACAACACATGAGTACTCCTTGAGCTCCTTTACGATATAAGGTGCCTTCGACCAGTCTGTACATGCGTGCTCTCTTAACTAACTGATCACTAACGGTTTTATCCTTAGGCAAGGTCTCATTCGCGAGATAGCTTCTCAATGGATGAATCCAATCTGCTTTTTGCTCTAAGGTTGCAATGTTAGTCATTGCCTCTGACCCTTCCTTGATAGAAGGAGATTTTAAGTGTTCAACGAACACTCCTGCTGGAGCAGATTACGTGAGGACCCAATTTTTGATAATTGGACTGCGAGAATGTTTTCTCTTCGCGGAACGAATTGGACTTCAAAATTACTGAAGTATTTTTTCAATTTTCTCACCCCATCCAGGTAATGACCCATTGTCTCATTGGACATGCTGTACTCCTTGTTCACCTGGTTTACGACTAGATGTGAGCCTCCCTCACCACAAATCGATGGACCCCAAGGGATTTGGCTGCTCAAAGTCCGGCAAGAAGACCTTCATATTCTGCTACATTATTAGTAGCGGCAAAGTGTAATTTGTTATTTAATCACTACTCGAGTAGTGAAATGAAGATCGAGTGCTCCAAGTTCTACTGCCCACTATGCAACTCGACCAGAAACATTCAGATTTTGGAGAATATCCCTTAAAGGATAGGACAAAGGCACAGAAATTGTGTGCACTTGAAAGTAATGTCGAAGCTTTCTAGAAGCCAAAGAGAACATAAAGTAACTTTTGGACTTCGGGATAACGCTCCTTCGGTCCATTAAGCACTTCACTTACGTAATAAACTGGTCATTGTATTCCCTCTCATTCTGCAACCAGTATTGTGCTGACCACATGAGGGGTAGCAGCCAAATAGATGATTAATGTTTCTCCTTTAACAGGGGAAACCAACACCAGAGCACTAGTGAGGTATGCTTTCACTTCTTGAAAGGCTTTTTCGGCTTCGTCTGACCATTGAAAATTGTTGTGCTTAGGTAAACCACGTTCATTTAACCGTGATATGAAATGGCTTTAGGACACCATTCGACCAGTTAAGCTTCGCACTTCCTTCGTAGCTAAAGGGGATCGCATTTGCTCAATGGACAGAATTTTTTTGGGATTAGCCTCAATGCCTCTTGAACAAACAAGGAAACCTAAATGCTTACCTGAAGAAACCCCAAAAGAGCACTTTTCGGGATTGAAGTTTATTCCATGTTTATTCAAGTTACAAAAAGTTTCAGTAAGATCATCTATATGACTAGAGCTCTTAAGGCTCTTTACAACCAAATCATCAACATAAGCCTCTAAATTACGCCCTAATTGAGAAAGAAAGGTCTTTTGCATCAAGCGTTGGTACGTGGAACTAGCATTCTTCAGCCCAAATGGCATCCTGATGTAACAGTAAGTTCCAAATGGAGTGATGAAGGCAGTTTTCTCTTCATCTTCCTCTACCATGATAATTTGATGGTAGCCTAAGTAAGCATCTAGGAAGCAAATCAATTCGCAACCGCTATGGAATCAATCAACTGATCGATGCGGGGAAGGGGAAAGTCATCCTTCGGGCGGGCATTGTTCAAACTGGTGTAATCAACACACATGCACCACTTACCGTTTGATTTCAGGACCATGACCGGATTCGTGAGCCATTCGGGATGGTCGACCTCACGAATGAAACCAACTTTCTAGAGTTTGTCTAACTCCGAACAGATAGCTTCTTGCCGAACAGGAGCAAAATGTGCCAGCTTCTGCTTGATTGGTCGTTGTCCAAGCCGAATAGCTAGCTTGTGCTCGATTACTTCCATTGGGACTCTAGGCATGTCTGAGGTTTTCCACGCAAACACATTCACGTTAGCCTAGAGGAAAGCAGTGAGCGCTAATTCCTATTTATCATCTAGATTTGACCCAATTCGGATGGTTCTAGATGGATCATCTAGGAATAGAAAAACTTGCTTTAGTTTTCGTTCTAACTTTCAGAGATCCCTTAACCACATCTGGTGTTGAGATCGCAACCTTGACATCACAGAGAGGAAGTTGATCGACTAGTTCCAGGGAAATTCGATCACAAGTTAAAGTGGTGTTTGGACTGCCTCTGACTGTGATCACGCCATGAGGACCTAGCACCTTGACGCACTGATAAGCATAATGCATCACCGGCATGAATTTAGTGAGTGAAGGCCTACCAAAAATGGCGTTATAAACTAAATCAAAATCAATCACATCAAAAGTAATTAATTCTGTTAAAAAATTCGCTGGTTCTCCAAGTGTTACAGGTAGCACAATCTATCCAATCGGTAACATAGAAGAGCCAGGAATTATACCAAAAAAGGGTTGAGCCACTGGCTTTATTTTTGAATGAGGGATTTGCATCTTGCCAAGAGCCTTGGCAAAAACTAGATCAAGGGAGCTTCCCCCATCGACCAATACTCATTCCACCTTAGCATTACTAATGATAGGGGATATTACTAGAGGGAGGCTCCGAGGTTTTGTCCATCCTTAGGGAAATCTTCCTGGCTAAAGGTCAGGGAAATTTCCGACCATCGGGGAAACTGAGGCTCTCCTAACAGAGCTTCTGTACTATTTACCTCACGGTAAACATTTTTAAACTGACGCTTAGATAAATAAGATGAAGAACCACCAAAAATAACATTAACATGATTGTTAGGTAACTGATATGGCATGTCCTCATCTTCGTTAGCGCCGTTATTTCCACTGGCTTGTGCTTGACCTGGTATTGTGGGCATAGGTGTTTTACCTTGGTAAAAGTCATCCAATTTCTTCAACCAGGTTCGACAATTTTGAAGGACATGTGTGGAAACATTGTGGAACGGACACCACTTCTTCGTTCCCTATGATTTAGTTTTTTTTTTGTCTGATCCGACCAGGATTGACACCCGAGTCAGTTCAAATAAATGCACTGTTGGTTCAGGACAGATTCGAACCAGACACGTGTCTAGCGGTGCGAACTCAAGTTATTCTGAGAAGCATCGGCCCGAGGTCGCAGGCTTTGCGCGATCAGGTTGCAGGCTTTCTGCAATCAGACCGCAGGCTTCGCGCAGTCAGAAGTTCGTATGCTATACGCGGACAGAATGTCAAGGATGCCGTGCGATCAGCCAACATCCCGCGATCAGAGCATTCTCGACCAGGGTGCTTGGAATTCATCTGTCCAGCTATCCCTATAGCGCGAATATTCCAAGTATCCCGAAGATTCCCCCACGTGGAGAATCAACCGTCAGGAGGTTAATACGTGCAGTTATCCATGAATAACACGTGTTTAACCTACGTGGAGGTTAAGAGCGGTTTTCTCAAAACCGTATTCAACCGTCCAAGCAACTGTTTGATGCAGTTTACTGCATGGCACCCTTTCAACCAGTATAAAAGGTTGGTATGGAGTGTCAAGCAGGAAAAAAGGTGAGATACAACGCATCTCAACCACTCAAGCAGCCAAGTCTACGGTCTAGATTAGATAGTTCTTACAAGCCTTCCTGGCTTTATTCTGTACATTTACATAGGAAAAACCCTTCGCCTGTGAAGGAGTCTTTCTACCATCTTGTAACCTTTTATCACCTATAGTGAAATCCCAACAGGACGTAGGGCTATTACTCCCACCATCGAGGGCCCGAACCTGTATAAACCTCTCTGTGCTTCTGTTCTCTATTTTTCTACATACCTTCCCGGAGGGTCATCTTGAAAGGTCTCACTAATACAAATTTTGCATAAGTTCGGCTGAGCACTCCGAGTCCGAATCGTCGACGGCTGGCGCCCCCCGTGGGGCCTTTCTCAAGGCGTCCTAGTTTTAATCCGGAGGTTCGCTGAAACATGGCTAGAGCATATGATTCTGAGAACGATTTTGATCTCGAGGATTATGCTCATATCCCAATGCCTTCTCCAAGCGATCCTGTCCCGATGGAGGAGGTTGAAGGCCAGAATCTTCCAGAGGTTGAATCGTCACTCCAGGTCATGTCTATCGACCAGGGAGCAACTAGCGCAAGGTCAGAACCAACAGAGGTTCTTAATGCGCTAGGCGATGTATCCAGTCCGTCATACGACCCCGCCGAGGGGAAGGATGATGTCGACCCGGAAATCAGCCCCGGAAGGTTCGACCCTGATAACCTTCACCGTCTCTTTGATTTCGAGTCCGACTCAGAACAAACTAAGATGTTTCCCCATCGGCAACCTCTCTCCCTAGGCAGTTTGCTGCTTTGTCGGAAGAAACTCCCGATCAACAGGCTGCTAGGGAAGAACAAGATCGCAAACACAAGGAGGATCAAGATCTCGAGCAACAAAACAACGAACTACGCAGAACTGCCCTAGAGGCTCTTCAAGATGCGCAGGCTCGTTACGATGCTGCTCCGGGTTCTTCTCGGCGGTCACGAGGTCACAGACGCGACCAGACCCCTTCTTTACCACCGGAGCGTTTCCCGATGGATGAAGAAACAGTAACACTTGGTGCCCCTAGGAGAAGTACCCATGGTCGACTGCGATCTATCGCGGAAGTCATGCGTAACTTTCCTCCTACGGTTACGGATGCGCAGAAACCGGCCTTTATTAGGATCCTGGCGGAGAGACTGGATGAGGTCGCGTCTGAGGCGACCCCAACGGCCTCTTCCCGCTCAGTAACACGTTCCCGCGAACGAGAATGTCTCCACTCTGGTTCTGGCCGACGGAGTTACCCACCGCCCGTACCGTCCCGACAGGACAGAAACCGGCGAATGCAGGATTCTCGTAGTAGGGATCGAGTTCCTGTCCACTCTCGTTTGGGACCACGAGTAACTTCGCCATTGCGTGAGGTCGCCCGAGACCCAGCCGAGAGTCACAGGGCGATTCACGGTCCCTATGTTGGTTGTAAGCTTTTTCGCCTGGCCTACGAGCAGTCGTTTGGCCCGATAAGTTTCGACCAGGGGCCATTGAGAGGTTTTATGGAACTCAAAACCCATCCGGTTCCTTCAAATATATCACTGCATCCAAGCGGCGGGAGGCGCTGATAGGTCATGGCCAACTACTGCCTACAGTCCTCTCAGGACCGGCTAGAACCTGGCTATTTCATCATGACCGAGGGTTCCATCTACAATTGGGAAATGCTATGCGATGCCATCCTCAGCAATTTCCAAAATTGTTACCAAAAGCCGGGGTAAAGAGGACGACCCTTCATCGGCTACGGCAAACTTCAACCGAAACACTTCGGCAATTTGTCAAGAGGTTTGTCGGGGTGAGGAATACCATCCTGCACATATCTGATGGCTCCGTTTACGGGCATTTTAAACATGCCGTTCGATACGGAGATTTACTGAGGACTTGCTTATCCACCCTCCTCGATCAGTGGCCGATCTGTTCGACATGGCTCCGATCGATATTTTTGATGCAAACCGAAGCAGTACGAATGGAACCGGTATGGTCGACAATGGGGACCTACCACCTCAACCAGGCTTTCAAGGACGCCGGGAAAGAAGATTCAAGCAAGAAGCCGGAATCTTCATCAGGTGGGAAGTCAAAAAAAGTCGAAGAGGAACCGCTCTGACAATACCGCGAGGTCGCAGTCGCGGAGAAGCCGCCTTCGACCAAAGGTAACAAGCCATCATTCAAAAATAAACTGCCTCTGGTGGTCGGAATGTCGATCCCAGCCAGGAACAACCCAGTCAAACATAATCCGCAGGTAGGGCAAGAAGTGGTGTCCACCTCCACAACTCCGCAGGCCTCGACCTCAAGAATGCAGGAGTTGGTTGAAGCACTGGATGACTTCTACCAGGGAGTTGGGCCAAATGCCAACCTTAACACCTAAAGAACAGGCGTGCGGACTTAGGGACACGACAGAGATGAGGAATGTCCATACCAGGTACCTCAAAATCATATTAATGTTATTTTTGGAGGTTCTTCTTCTTTCATTTCCAAAAGGCAGTTTAATGGCCTTTTACCGAGAGGTTAACCCAAACGGAGACATCCCTTGGTGAACCTCAATACCCCGTTGGTCGGATAATCCTTTGACATTTGATTGCACTGATTGTCCGGCCGGGGTTAACACGACCATTGAGGCTCCCTCTAGTCATTACCCGATCATCAGTAACGCTGAGAGTTGAAAGGGTCCTGATCGACGGCGGAAGCTCCCTTGACATTTTGTTGTCAAGGCACTTGATGAGATGTAAATTCCTTGTTCGAAGATTAAGCCATAATCCATCCGTTTTATGGGATAATCCCAGGCCCCTCATGATGTCGTTGCGACAAGTGGTCCTCCCGGTCACGCTGGGAGAACCAGATAATTTCAGAGCAGGAATTGGTTACTTTGGACGTAATCGGTTGTGATTCAGCTTATAATGCAATCTTTGGCAAGACAACTCTCGTCTAAATTCATGATGGCAACGCACGATGCTTACCAGTGCGGAAAATTGCCTCGCCCCAAAGGTGTCATCTCGGTCCGACGGCAGTCCCAACGTGGCACTCACGTTCTGCGACCGGCTATCTTTGGAGATGGTCGATCAACTTCCCCTCTGGGACGCCCCAGGTCGCCACCGTTTGCCACCGACGCGATCAAGGCTGCTCCTCGACCAGATGAGAAACTCAAACTGGTCCTTTGTACCCAGATGATCCATCCAAGACAGTTCAGGTTTAGATCAGCTCTGTGTGCCAAATAGGAACTAGATCTCATTGCTTTCCTCCGGGCTAACGCAGATGTGTTTGCATGGAAACCGTCCGACATGCCTGGTGTCCCAAGGGAAGTAATTGAGCACAGGTTAGCAATTCTACCTGGAACAACGACCAATGAAGCAAAAGCTCAGGCATTTTGCTGTTGACCGACAGGAAGCCATCCGAGAGGAGTTGGACAACTCCTACAGGCCTGGTTTATCATGAAGTTGATCACCCGGAATGGCTCGCCAATCCGGTCATGGTCCGCAAGTCAAATGGCAAGTGGCGCATCTGCGTCGACTCACTAGCCTCAACGCTGCCTGTCCGAAGGATGACTTTCCCCTTCCCCGCATCGACCAGCTGGTCGACTCAACTGTGGGTTGCGAACCTGATGAGTTTTCTGGACGCTTACTCAGGATATCATCAAATTAGCATGGCAGAAGACGATGAAGAGAAAACTGCCTTCATCACCCCGTTCGGCAACATACTGTTACATCATAATGCCGTTCGGTCTCAAGAACGCAGGTTCCACGTACCAGCGCTTGGTGCAAAAGACCTTTTGTGACCCACCTGAGTTAGGGTGAAAACTTCCTTTTTCATCAATGGCATGCATGCATGTATCTGTAGTATTAGCCAAATCAGTTTCTATGTCAAGCCCTAAAATCTCCAAAATTTATCCTGTGACCTCAAATCAAGATCAGATTGTTCAGATGTGATCTATCAGTTACTTTGAACTTAAAGTCTTCAGAACCCAGATCCAATTTTATCTCTAAATTCCAGATTTATTAACTTCTTCTGTTTTCGAAAACAGAAATACCTTATATTACCCAAATACCCTAAGTTTCAGAGACATATTTAATCAAAATCTTGTCCAAGTTCAGACTAGATTATTTCTGGAATATGATCATGGGTATGTCAATACCTTAATATAAAAAGTTGACAGCCAGATTTTATCATCTAGACTCTTTTCACAAATCATTCCAAGAGTTATCGCAAATTAGTCCTTATCTGATATCTGAAAACCCAGAAAGGCTAAAATCTCCAAATTAATTCCAAATTCAGAATTTCTTCGGCAAAATCTTCTCAAAATGCTATTTGTCACAAGTTTCTCTTCTGTTCAAATTCCAAAATCAACCCCAAATGCCAGAATTCGAAATCGAGGAAAACTCAAATCTTACTTTACCCTATTTTCAGTTGTATCAAAAACTATCTAAATGTGCCAAATTTTATCTTCAATCTCTGCCAAATCATCTGTTGAATAAGATTACCAACAACAGCAGAATCAATTTCAGTTTTAAATCTCCCAAAATTCCAGATTTACATTTCAGTCCAAAACTCAAAGAATTGAAACTGCAGTTCAGTCCATTTTTCGACCAGGACAACAACAGCATTAGACCAGGCCGTTTGCTGTACACGACCAGGGCTCGCCGTGGTTTCTTGCGCCGTGCACGTTCGCCGCCGGTGAAGCTTCGCCTGTAACTTGATCGTGCATGCTGTTGCGCACGTGTCCTCGCCTCAACCGTCACCGTGGCAGCGCCGCTGCAACGTCAACGACCAGCGCTGCTCCCGCGCGCGATCATTGGCTTTTGTCAGCAATCCATCGCCACGTTGCCTTGCCGCGCCAGTTGTTGTCGCCACCGCTTGCTCCATCTTTGCAAAGTCCCGATGAACGACAATGTGGACAGTTGCAGTCCTGTCGCCGTCGCAATCACCGTTCTTCGCTGTGTCTTCACCGCTGATGCTCAGCACGCAATCCATCTCATCTCAGCTGCCAATTACTTCACTGTCCCTCTTCGCAATCTTCGCCTGGTCATTTAAACCCTACGTGTGCAGTAGCTTCTCCATACTTCACCAGAACCAGCTAAATTTCCAACTCTCGCTGTTTCAGTCATCTTCTCCGGCGAGCTGTCAAGGAAGCTCACGGTTGCCAGCCCTCTACAGATCATCTCCTGCCAAATTAACAACACCAGTGAGTTTCTCTACTCATTTCTCTCTGTGTGATATCATCTAATTACTCTCCGGTGGACTCTAACAACGGTGATTGCCGGAAATGGCTGAAAGTCGAAGATGCCCTGTTCCGGCAATGCAGCCCGATTCAATTCGAATTAGCCTTCGTTTCTGTAAACAAATTGATCAGTAAACTAATTCAGCAAGCCTGTGTATTTAGATTTCCAGTTTGAGCAAGAATCAAAGTTTTTCCCTACCTGAGCTTCACCAGAAACCGGCGATCGTCGCAGGCTTCTCCGGTGATCCTCCGGCCCAAATTACGTCGCCAGTAGCTTACTCATACCCTTCATCACTCCTAGAGCAAGGCATCGAGTTCAAACGGCCTGTTGATGGAAATGCCCAAATCCGTGACTCTTCTCCGGCGCCGTATGACCGGGGAAAGCTTGTTCCAGCCATTTCAGCCCTTCGAAACCTTGTCATTTAGATGTGCCCTTAGCCTCCTGAGTATTTTTTGTCTTCTATCTCGACACCTAGATCGGCCTAGATTGGAAGATATAGCCATGCCAAGTTTGTGTCCAAAACTGCTCTAGTGCAGCCAGTTCATCTCTGTTCATCCTCAAATTTTCTTGTTTCCAGCCATTTATGCCCTAGATCCTGTTGACTTAATTGTTCCGTTACTCAAGCCTACCTCCCAGACAAAGTGGTGCATCATTGGAGCTCCAGATCAAAGTTATGCTAAGCCCTAGTTTTTGGCATTGTCAGCTCTATGCCAGAGCTTGCCAGCCAGTGGCTTGACCTTGTTTACCCACTTCTGATTGTATAATTTTGAAAACCACTTTGTCCACTGAATGTGTAGAGTTGTGATCTACATTTTCTTCTACTACCACAACTTGAGATAAGCATCCTAGCTTTCTTACAGCTATGTCCAAGCCTTGATCCGAATGTCGATCTGTTGACATTCGCTGTTTTTGATTAAACCAGTCACAAAATTGTTATCCCTATTGAAATCCTGAAACCCTAAGATTATCTAATCACCATCCTTAGCCCAAATTCCTTGAAACCCTAGAATCTCGACTCAGTTCAGTTGCAGTTCAACTATCACCAGTTTAGTTCAATCAGGCTTGTTAAGCATTTCTGCATATAAGTCATAAAACTTGTTAAATATTATAAGTAATTATTGTGTGTTGTTTGTCGTCGAGCAGATTCAGAAGCTGACTTTGAAGATTTTGCTGTTGACCCGTCATCGACTGCTTGTATTTTACGACGCGGAAGGCAAGTCATATCCTTGGTACATCTTGAACCTATATTTTAATGGTTGCTTATAATATAACCTTGAATATAGCAATATGGCATGTGAATAATTGAGAATGTTGATTATCAATTGGCAGTACTGGACTGGTTATCTGTGAAATGTGAAATAAAACAAGTTTTGAGCCATGAAACTATTATATGTATCTAGATACTTATATTCATGAAATAAAACCCCTAGCGTGACCAGAAAAATGGTGTGGATGGCTGTAGCACTGGAGGTGCTAGACTGAAAGGAATGCAGGCACTGAAGGTGCAGGGTTGTGGAAGTGTCTGGTCCACTGGCATATAAAGGACAGAACCTTGTGTTGTGCGTCTAGTGGCATGAACAACGTGCTAACCGCAAGCCTGGTATGGGACAGGCATGAACAAGTAATTATGTGGATCGCACATGAAACCCCTGCATGAGATGTGTAGTGATGCACGATAAACACGGAGCGTGGCTCCCACACATATCACTGAAGGTGATCAAGCACGCTGACCCAGTAATGGGAATAAGAAAAGGGGTGGAGGTTTGGATACAACCTGCCACAACTGTGCCTCGCTGAGAGCCACAGGGTCGGGGGTGAATTGTGAGTAAAACATAACAAAAGTTCTTGTTATTTCCACCTTGCCGCTCACAGTATGAAGTGAGTCAGGGGTCCAATCATTTTGTTATGATAGGAAAGGTTTGAAAGTGGAATATCTTGCGGGGTAAATTGGTACCTCTCTGCAGAGTTAAAAACGTAATTCGAATACTCCGAGCTCCCGGGTTTATAGGAGTCTGCTGCGGTGGATTAAATCCACGGGGTGTGACACAAGTACTATTTTCTAAATAAAATATGTTTAATCAAGATTACCCAAATGACATGTGTTGTCATGATAAGGAGTGCTGCCGTGGGCTGTCGTGTGTCGACGTGTCGCAGTAGTGCTATAATCTAGTGAACATGAATAATGATGTTATATTATAAAAAGTGCTGCCATAAGATGAGATGAAGAAAGGAAAGATATTTTACAAATATCCATAATTCTTGACTAGTCTAGGTTCATATCATCACTACTATATGTATCTACTCTTACCTATGACTTGCTGAGTACGTAAGTGCTCACCCTTGCAACATTCAACCTCAATAGATGGAGCCTACCTTGATCAAGATGATGCACGAGAGTACTACGTGGATCCAGAAGGGGAGAGAGGAATCAGTCCGCCAGAAACCCTGAAGCTGTGTTGTTCTGCCCGTCACATTCTTTTGTGGGAGGGTCACCTATCTTCTTCTGCTGCGTAGTTAAATATTTGTTAAACCTGAATGCCTTGTAGGCATTGTAATCCATCTTTATGTAATATTAAAGGCCAGCAGGCCACACTGCGTAATATTTTGTGAGTAACTCTGTGCAAATGTAATATACCTCCTGTGTTTGACTCATCCTGGGAAAGTCAAAGGTTTGGTGGTTTGGAGCTAGCTGCAGGCGAGCTAGGTCTCTACAGGAGTAGGCGTTGTCCCCAGTTTGGGGGGCATGGACAACCTTTCTTTCCCAGATAGGGCGTAATATCGAAGCATATGTAGACGACTTGGTTGTAAAAAGTACCAATGGGATTGTCTCATTGGATGATCTCGCTGAAAACCTTCTATAATTTGAATCGCTTTGGAATAAAATTAAAACCCGGAGAAATGTTCTTTCGGGGTCTCTTCAGGAAAACTTCTTGGTTCCTTGTGTGTTCTAGGGCATTGAAGTTAATCCTGAGAAAATCAGGGCCATTGAACAAATGAGATCGCCCTCGACCATAAAGGATGTTCAACGCCTGGCTGGTCGCATGGCGGCTTTAAGTCGTTTCATATCGCGACTAGGCGAAAGGGGATTGGCCTTTCTTCAAAGCCTTGCGGAAGCATCACAATTTTACATTGTCGAGATGAGGCCGAAAAAAAGCGTTTCAGGAGGTGAAGACATATCTATCCAGTCCGCCAGTATTGGTGTCTCCCAACAAAGGGAGAACCTTTGCTCCTTTATCTGGCGGCCACACACCGCACGCGGTCAGCGCCGTTTTGATCACTGATAGGGAAGGAATACACAGACCCGTCTACTATGTGAGCGAGGTACTTCATGGTCCAAAGGAACGTTACCCCCTGAGGTCTAGAAGATATTTTACGCGCTACTGGTGGCTTCCCCGTAAGCTATGACACTATTCCAAGCACACAAGATCACAATACCCTCCTCTTTTCCTTTGGGGGATATTGCCCGAAACCCAGAGAAATCTGGTCCAAATCGCCAAATGGGCGGTCTAACTCGGTGCCTTCGAGATCCTTCACGCCCCGCACGGCGGTTAAGTCTCAGGTTTTGGCCGACTTTGGTGTCGAATGGACCAACCCTGAGCCACCCGTTGCAGGTGCCGGAGGAATTGGAGTGCCCCGATTACTGGACAATGTACTTTGACGGCTCCCGTAGTTTTCAACACTCGGGGGCTGGAGTGGTCTTAGTTACGACCCCAGGGCGAACAGCTTAAGTATGTCATCCAACTACACTTTGTTGCGACCAACACGCGGCAAGAGTATGAAGGTCTTATTGCAGGGCTCCGGGCAGCAAAATTCCTCGGAGTCCGTCGATTAGTGCGAGGGGAGACTCACAGACTAGTCGTAAACCAGGTAAACAAGGAGTACCAAGCACCTCCGATGAGACAATGGCTCATTACTTGGGGAAGTGAGGAAATTGGAAAAACACTTCAGTCATTTCGAAGCCCCATATATCCCGCGAAAGGACAACATTCTCGCAGACCAATTATCCAAAATTGGGTCCTCACGTATATTCCGCTCCGGCAGGATTGTTCATTGAACACTTGGACCGTCCTTCGAATCATGACTTTGGTCGAGGATGATCCGGTAATAGCCTCCGTTACCAACCTCGGTCAGGAACAGGATTGGACTCATCCATTGAGAGTCTATCTTGAACACGGGACCCTACCCGAGGACGAAACCGAAAGCGATCGGTTAATTCGAAAAGCGCATCTATACAAGCTCATCGATGGGTTTTGTATAGAAAGGGTACTTAGGGAGTATTCATGCGTTGCATATCTCAGGGAGGAAGGAAAAATCCCTCTTGAAAGAAATACATGACGGTGTATGCGGTGCACACGCGTCATATCGGACACTGGTCGGAAAAGCTTTCGACAAAGATTCTACTGGCCTTCGGCACTCGATGATGCCAAGCACATGGTCAAAAAGTGTCCTCAGTGTCAGTTCCACGCAAGACAGGTTCATCAACCTGCCTATGCGTTACAAAACCATTCCCCTCGCATGGCCTTTCGCAGTTTGGGGGAATGGATATTGTCGGTCCTATGCCACAAGCAGTCAACGGGTACAAGTTTTTTGTTCGTAGCCATTGACACGTTTACAAAAGTGGATTGAGGCCGAACCGGTACGAAATATACCGCATCAGCAGCACAAAAGTTATTTCATAAGAACATTGTTGCTCGATTTGGTGTTCCAAACCGTCTTATCACCGACAATGGTTCCCAATTTGCTAGTGGTCTTTTCCTAGACTATTGCGATCAGATCGGAACTAAAGTGTGCTTTGCTTCTGTGGCGCATCCACGAAGCAATGGTGCTGTAGAAACGGGCCAATGGGCAGATACTACAAGGCATCAAGAAACGTGTTTTTGATCACCTTAGGAGTCACTCGGGGGCTTGGGCAGACGAGCTTTATACCGTTCTATGGGCACTACGCACTACTCTAGTTGAGCCACCGGTGAGACGCCCTTCCATCTGGTCTATGGGGCCGAGGCTGTATTGCCTATGGAAGTTAGTATTGGGTCTGTTCGGACAGAACAATTCGATACAGGTTGATCAGTCCGAAACAGCGGACGCAAGACCTCATCCTCCTGAAGAAAGGCGTGATTGCGCTTTGATCAAGTCCGCAGCATACTTGCAAGCTTTGCGCAAGTATCACAGTAAAAGGGTGCGACCACGTAGTCTTCACATAGGCGACCTGGTCTTACGAAAAATCCAGATCAGTCTAATCGCAACAAATTCTCCCCGAAGTGGGAAGGCCCTTACACTGTGGTCTCGGTGCCTGCGACCAGGATCCACGCAGTTAGCCATGGAGGATGGTCGAATTTTGTCCAATACTTGGAACATCGATCAACTTCGCAAGTTTTACGTGTAAGTACTCAACCCCATTTTTCCTGTTCAATTAGCATTTTTTCATAAAATAAAAATGTTTTGCTTTCATATGATGAATATTTCCCTTTATGCCCATCCACTGCGAATTCGGCTCGGGGGCTGGTCGCCCGCGGTTAGATCATTATAACATCCTGGTCGGATTCGCTGGCCGATATCATAACCACTTTCAGATAAGTCACTCCTAAATAAGCTGTTTCTCAACGCACACGGGGCTTTCAGGCAAGTCCTTGGTTATCTGAGTGGCTGCTGGTTTGCAAACAAGGCTAGGTGTTATAGTGATCATAATTGTTGATTCGATTACATACCCCTGGTCGTTATATTCACTTTTCTCCTGCATCTGTAATACTATGTCTTCAGTATCTACAATCACAGGCGGGGGCTAGGGGGATATGTTTATAATATGAAACAACATAAAACAAAAATATATTCATTTTCAAAAATGAATTTTCATGTGCATTGCATTGTATACAACTGTTTCTGTACAGGTATAGGGATCATTCGATCCGGAGCTCAGTCAGGAGCTTATCTACAAGGGGCCTAATCTCCTCATGACGGCCTCTAGTTGTTCTTCACTCTCGATCTCGACCGGTCCCACCAACGGATTCAGATCTGCATCTGGGCCATGGTGAAGTCGAACCCGGTTGAGGATAGTGGAAGCGGCTGACCGAACTCTAGTTCTGATCACCTCTTCTCATCGCTGTGTATCCTCAGGGAGATACTCGAGAAGTGACTCCGCTTGGGCCATAACTAGCGCAGACCAGTCATTTGGCTGAGGTGGTCTCGTGTGGTTTTGACCACATCAGCCTTCAGAATATGATCCACTGCCTTCAGTTTTTCGAAGACTGAACGGCTCAGTTTTCCGATTGCCATTTCGGAAGATTGAATAGAGTCCCGGAGGAGTTTATTGTCCACACTGAGCTGCTTTATTTGACCCGCTTGCGCTGCAACAAGGTAAAAGGTTACTCGCATATTGCGAAGAAAAGTCTTCCTAAATCAGGAGTCGACTTACCAGCAAGTTGTGACCGTAGTCTGTTATTTTCGATCTCTTGGTTCCTAACCACTGAGATCGAATGGAGCTTCATTGTGGCCACTTCTTTGTCCTGCAATGCCACCTTTCTGTAGTAAAACAGAAGGAATGGTCATAACCAATTGTACCTTTACAAATTGAAGAGTAATGATCCTTACTTGTGCAAGCTGTCTCGTTCCCTTTATATGGCCTCTATGCCTGCCACCCGTAGCACGCGATTGGCCCATCATCCGGGATAGTTCATGTGATGCAAAAAAGGGAGTTAAGGGTACTCTATGTACAGTTTAGGCACCCAGAGAGGGGGTTCATTATACCTTCATAAACTCCAGTATTGAGGCATCTTCCGGACTAACGGGAATACTCGTTGAAGGTCTGAAGGTGCCTACAGTAGGAGCAGTAGATGGGAGTGCCTGCTGGGCACTGCTCTCAGTCGCCGTTAGTTGCGACTGGGACCCCGCGCCTGTTTCTCCTCCCACGGCCCGGACGACTTCCTGGACCGAGGGGGCGGAGCGCTCCTCACTGGAGGCTCCTGCACCAGCAGTGACTTCAACCCTTCCTGAAGTGGTTGAAGGACTGGGTGACGAGGATTGACACCCAGGTCACTTCCAATAAACTTCTGGTTCAAGACAGGTTCGAACCAGAGCATGTGTCTGGAGATGCGAACTCAAGTTATTTTGAGAGGCATCACCACGAGGTCGCAAGCTTTACGCGATCAAGTCGCAGCTTTACGCGGTCAGACCGTAGGCCTTGCGCGGTCAGAAGTTCGTGGCTTATACGCGAACTACACATTCGGGATATTACGCGATCAGCCGAATCCCGCGGTCAGAACATCTACCGATCAGGATACCTGGGATCTATCTATTCGGTTGTCTATACGACAGGATATTCTAAGTATCCCGAAGATTCCTACACGTGGAAAATCAACCGTCAGGGGGTTAACACGTACAGTTATTCATGAATAACACGTGTTTAACCTGCGTGGAGGTTAAGAGCAGTTTCAAAAAACCGTATCTAACCGTCCGTGCAACCGATTGATGCAGTTTCCTTCACATGGCACCCTTTCAAGCAGTATAAAAGGATGGCATGAAGTATCAATCAAAGAAAGGAGAGATCCAAGTTAGCCAAGTCTACGGCACACCTCATATAGCATTTTTAAGTCTTCTTTAGCTTATCTTTGTACACTTTTTACAGGAAAAAATCCTCGCCTGTGAGGACTTTTTCCTCCACTTGTAAACCTTTTACCATACTTAGTGAAATCTCAACAGGACGTAGGGCTTTTACTCCCACCATCGAGGGCCCGAACCTGTCTAAATTCTCTGTGCTCCTGTTCACCATTGTTCAGCATACCTTCCCGAAGGGTCATCTTGAAAGGTCTCCACTATTACAAATTCTGCATAAGTTCGGCTAAGGACTCCGAGTCCGAATCGTCGACACTGGGCGCTGTTTCTTTTCTCCTAACAAGGGGGAAAGAAGCAGACAATCACAGTTCATGACCATCATTTAAATACAATCCGGATAAAGATTCTTACCTTATTTGAAATCCCACTAGCTTTTGAGATTTCAAGGGAGGCTCCCCTCGAGAAAGGGGACAATTGTCGTCCGTCCTGATCCTCCTCTTGGAGAATAAGGCATCTCCCCCCTGGGTATGTTCTTCGGTTAGCACATTTCTAGGGGAAGATGAAGATGAATGAGAAGAATCTTTACCGAGCAATTGGGTCCCGTTGGCGGGGTCGCATCCGAAGGCCTCGATGGCTCCTGGACCTCTGGGGCCGGCACCACGTGTGCAACCGCCACAGGATCTTGCGCAACCACCTCCGCTCCTGTCTGCGGAGGAGGAGTATTTTCTTCCTTGGGACTCGCAGGAGTCACAGCGGGAAGCTCTTCTCCCTGCATAAGCATTAGCTCATCAAATGCGCAGGGGGAATTGAAGAAAACAAGACTGTGAGAGAATCTTACCATGGTCGTCCCTTCGACCGGGGAGGTAGAGGCAACTGGCTCTGAAGCCTCGAGAGCTTTAGGGGCCAGGGGATCATCCGCGACCACAGGGCTTTCGGTGGTCGCGGGGTCTGCTACGGCTGCCTCTGCAGTAGTAGTTGTCCCTGCGGAATGGGTTGGAGCGTCACCGTATGGAGAGCCCGCGATCTTCCTCCTCCAGTGAACTAGAGGGACATCATCGTCCTCCTCCTCCTCGCTCCCCTCTCCCTGTACGACGAAGAAGTAATTCCAGTCCGCCCCTGGAAAGATCGGAGGGATGTGATATCTTACCGCAGTTTTTCGGGCGGTAGGAGGAGTGCTTCGTGAAGACCCTTCCCCAAGATTTAGCCTGACTTTCTTGGGGGCGGGATTCCTCGTTCTGGGTCTCGAGGAAATCTTCTTCACGTTCTTTGTCGTCGGCTTCCCCAGGCAACCGACGTTCTCGCTGGGAAACGTCGCCTCAGCAAACCTTCCAAGAAGCTGTTCTCATCGGATTAGTGCTGGACAGACATAAGATCTGTAAACAGAGGCCAAGTTGAAAATGTACCTTTCGGCGCTCCTGTTTGAGGTCGTCGCCAGCGTGAATTAAGCTTTGGGGGTGAGGCGACCCCTTGGCACCCTCTACCTCGGCGTTGTACGCCCGGAGGAGGTAGTTAGTCCGCCTCTCGATCTCAGCAGAGGGCAGAACTGTTCCCAAATACAAATTAAAACTGGTGCATTCCAGAAATAACATAAGAAGGTTTTCGGTGCAAGAAATGAATACCTTCATTGTAGTCCAGGGTGTGCTGTTTGCCATGGACTTAATCTCCCAAGCCGGATGAGCCCTTTCACGCAGGGGGCTCACCCGGTTCTTCACAAAGTCTCCGACATCGCGTGCCGTCAGCCCTTCTTCGACTAAGTGAAGAATCACCTCGGCGTGCTTCATGAACTCCGCGTTCATCGCCGGGAGAGTGTCCAACTCGCTTGGCTTCTCTGGCCGCGAGTTTTCAAACCACAGCCCGCTCTCCTTCGGCGGGGTGCAGTAGAACCATTTCTGATGCCACCCGTGCACTGAGTCTCGCAGGGGTGGAAAGGGATACTCCTTATCCCTCAGCCGGAAGTAAAATACATCCGGCAGCGTTGGCGCTCTTCGACCACGCTGAGAAGTAAAATCGCCGGAAGAGATCCAATCTAGGATACACTCCGACGAACGCCTCGCACAGGTGTTGAAATACTGCCAATATCAACACCGCGTTGGGGTGGAGATTGGTTAACTCCAACCCGTAGTGCTCGAGGATGTCTTTCATGAACCGACTCTCAGGGAATCGGAACCCGCAGCGCAAGTACTCCTCGAAAACCACCAACTCGCCCTCTCGGACGGTCGGGGTTTCTTGATCCTTCTCCGCAGGCCCGCCACTTGATTAGCAGCCGCGGAGGAAGGATCTCCTCCTTCTCCAACAACATCAAAACTCTCCTCGGAATGGTGGATGGATCGGCTCCAGGATGCCATTGTTCGGTGGAGAGTTGAAGGAAATGTTGGTGACTTTTGGGGAAGACGAAGGCTAAGAGGAATGAGGGTTTTGTGCGGCGGAGATGTTGAAGGGTTTTTGGCTGAGTGGCTTCTTCAGGAAGACATCTGCTCCCTTTATAGACCCGAGGAGGCGCATTAATGTGAGTAACGTTTCGTTCAAATGTTCCACTGAGAATTTTATTCATTCATTTCCATAATGGATACTGTCTCTGGCGGACCCGATAAAGTGTTCAAGCGTCGGATCTGAAACAAAAAGACTTCTTTGTTTTAGAAACTGAAAGTGCAAAATGCCTTAAAAGTTTTCAGTACTTTTCAGAGGACGTTTTTCCCCTTTATATGCTTTGGGTCATTTTCATAAAAAAATCATACGACTCAATTTTGGACTTATGATTGTATTTTGACCAGGTTGTGTGGTGTTTCGAGACCATACTTTTGATTAAGCTCCGATTCTAATCGAAGTAACGGTCTGATCGAGTCCCAATTCTGGTCGCAGTAATGTTTCAGTTCTAAACTGCAGTTTTAAGTCTGATCGTGATATCAGAGCTGGTAGCGGTACTTTTATAAAAGTATGATTTAATCGCAGAACTGAAATTTTCCTGTGTATGGGATGGTGGCGAAGGCATTACTCATGACCATATATTCACACAGAAGATGCAAAGAATATTTATGTGAAGAAAGAGATTTTATTCTTGACATTCTTTACATACAAAAGGGGATACCGGCAACCAGAGCGTCGACCTGATCCGAAAGAAGTTTACAGAGTTCTCCAAGGGACATATTGTTGTCAATAGGATCTACGCTGACAACCCCCCGAGAACTAGCAACTAAGCTAAGCCTATCTACGTCATCCCTAACAAGAGGTACACTACTGTTCCTAATCAAATCGGAGAGTTCTCGCAGTTGCTGAGCGTGGTCCCTCTCTCGACGGAACTGGTGCGTCTCTTCACGGGACCGTTCAAAACATTCTACCAGGTGCAGAATCGCCGAAGACATCTCTTCGGTCTTCTTCTGCAGGGCATTCTGCTCCTCCAGAAGAGTCCGTCTAAGGGGAAGAGGCGGAGCAGCAGAAGGCTGACCACTAGGGCCTCCAATCTCCTACATTTGCAAGGGTTAGTTATACTAACCATAAACTATCAGAAAAAAGGAGATGTGGATTGTTACCTGTCCCTGCTCACGACACGTTGATATATCCATCCTGGAAAGATGGACGCCAGGTGGCAGAAGTGCAACCTTCCCACCAGAAGATGGCCTCCCCAACACAGGTTGAGGATCTTCTGACCGAATCGTCACCGCTTGCCGGCCAGAAAATCGTTCACCCAAACAAAAGCAAGGAGTGCAAGGGAAGAAAGCTGCAAGAAGAAAAGATGATGG
>JAEVLQ010000050.1:0-28122 GCA_019359835.1 Pharus latifolius | reverse complement strand
GAGGGGAAAAAAGGCAGGGGGGAGGAAGAAAAAAAGAGGGCAGTGAGGAAAGAAGGCAGGGAGGGAAAAAAAAAGAAGAAGAGGAGGAGGAAGGAAAAAAGGCAGGGAGGGAAGAAGAAAAGAAGAAAAGAAGAAGAGGAAGAAGGAGGAGGAGGGGGAGGAAAAAAAATTCGGGAGAAGGATAGGAGGAAAAAAAAAGGCAGGGGAGGGAAGAAGAAGAAGAGAAGGAGAAGGAGAAGGAGGGAAAAAACAGGGGAGAAAAGAAAAAGGGCAGTAAGGGAAGAAGAAAAAGAGAAGAGAGGAGGGAAAAAAGGCAGGGGAGGAAAAAAAAGAGTGAGGGAAGAAGAAGGAGAAGGAGCACTCTCCGTCGTCGTCGTCCTTCGTCGCCGCGAATCGTTGTATTCCGGATTTCAACATACTGAGGATTTCGACGATTACTGGTGCATATTCGGTAACTCGTAGCTAATATTGAAATGGAATTATTTGCATTACTCAATTCTAATCAATTTGGCCAAAGTATTATTTACATGAACACCGGAGGAAGGGATAAGTATTATTTACATTACTCAATTTGTCCAAAGTTCCACCAACACTTCTACAACGAAAAAGAGTAGATAATTAGACATAAACCAAATATACTAAATTCTAAAAGTTCTGACCAAATTGCCGGGTATATTCATGACAGTACATAAAATAGGCCAGGTTCATTGCATAAATAGGCTAGATTCATTGAAAACCACCACCTTGTTGTACTGGAATGCATATCAATCGAATGATGCATAAGCATCAGGTAGCGGATATATAAAGCTGTCCAAGGTTCTATTATTTGCTAGTACATGTTAATTCATTCAAGACTTCCATGTGAATGCAAAACCTTTTATACTGTGCATTTCAATTACATATGCATATATTATGTTAACTCACTACCTAGTTTATATATATGCACACACTGAAACATGTTATATCCAATTAAAAAAAGATGAAGTCCCTTTAGTATTTTCATTGATCAGTTGTATTGTTTATCAATCAACTGTAATAAACATGTTATTTATATTGATTATTTAGTATTCAATTGTACTAAAATAAGAATAGATATTGAATTATTTACATTTGATTATTAACTTAGGACCTTTTTGGATACACAGTACTTGAAAATCGTAGTATGTGAAAACCATAGTTATGAAATTGTGTAGTTTTAGGCAAAAAATATATTGTCCTGTTTTGACCTGATACGGAAAGTAAATGTAATTAGGTATGGAGCACCCCACAGCGGTTTCTGTTTATTATGGTGATGGTTTAATTCGTAATGGAGCAGACGGTGATGATCTGAGTGCGTGTTTCCATGTATATGGTGAAATGTCACAACCACAGTTAATGTGTTTCAATGACTTGAAGATGTGGATAATCAGTTTGTTACAACTGAATCCTGCGAGGGATACTGTAAGGGTTGAGGGCCTGCTGCCGGAGGGAAAGAAATGGGTACTTAAGAGACTAAAGGCGACAAATCGTGGGGCTCGTTTGCACGTCTGATGACAAATCCAGACAATGGTATCAAAGTCTTTATACTTTACACATAAGTTGTAAGCGTAGAAGTTCGGAAGGTAGTCATTCCATTGGAGGACCAAGTTACATTGGTAATCTCAATACTGCCAGTGGCAGTGCAGCTATGCCAACTGAAAGAGGCCCGCGATAATCTGTTTGGTGACATCAAGCGGACGCAGGTGATGAACTGCCCGAAATAGAGGCGAATTTCAACGAGGAGGAGTACACCGATCCGTCAGATATGTACGAGTCTCCCGCGGGAACCCAGAGGACAACAGGATCCTATAAATGAATGGAATGATCCATCATCTTTGATGTCAGTTGTAGTCCCTGGAGATCTAAATTCGCCATGGTCTTTCAATGAAGCAACCGTCCAGCTTAGCAGTTGTTTCGGACGAAAAACGATGCGAAAAAAGCCATCACTACATGGGCTGTTGCACTAAATAGACCATTCCGAGTTGTTAAATCAAATCTGAGCTTGTGGACTGTGAAGTGCCTGGTTGATACTGCCCATGGTATGTACGTGTGACGATAGCCACAAGATGAGCCTTTCTTTCAGGTGACTAGAGTTGTGGAGCACAGATGTCTGGCGGAGGGCATGTTGCAGCAGCATCGAAATATAAGCTCCGGTTTTGTTGCCAGTATGATACTATCCATCGTAAAGAAATACGGGCAATGGGCACCGAAAGTGATTATTGCACACGTCGCCGAAAAGTACGGCTACAAGATCAATTACGGAAAGGCATGGAGGGCGAAACAAAAGGCGCTTGAGGAGCTTTTCAGGACATATGTAGAGGCATATAACTTCGTACCGAGGCTCTTTCGGCATATATGTCAAGCAAATCCAGGCACAATTACCGAAATCGTTGATACACCGGCTATCGGTTCATGATGGTATTGTCGTACCAAAGTGCATGGTATTGCGCAGATTTTTCTAGGCATTCCAGCAGTGTGTTGCATCTTTTACGTACATGAGGCCCGTTCTTTGCATCGACGGAACATTCTTGACTGGGACAGTATCAGGGGACACTGCTGACTGCTGTGGGAACTGATGCAATGACCAGCTTCTCCCCGTAGCATATGCAGTAGTCGAGGGGGAGAACTATAGCAGCTAGTTGTGGTTTTGGGGTTACTGAAGAATGGGGTGGTGAAAGATCGGGAGCGTGTGTGCATAATTCACAGATAGAATAAAGGAATGCTGAGTGCAATTGAATACATGCAATCTGGAGTGGATCCATCTCTAACCTGGAATGACTTGCAGAGTCGTTGGTGCTCTCGGCATCTGGGCGCAAATTTTTCATACTCGTTTCAAGAGTAGGCGCCTGATGCAGCTGTTCAAAAGACTTGCCAGACAGAATCAGCAGTCCAAGTTCACAGCAATATGGAAATCACTGACGAGAGTACTTTGAAGCTGAACCACGAGCAGGGCAGAGCCGAGACTGAGGACGTGAGCACTGAGGGAAACAATAGGAGGCCACGAAGTTTCAGTCAATGGATCCAGCCGAAACCAGTGGAGAAGTGGTCATTGCTGCACGACACAGATGGGGCACCGGTACGGCATTATGACAACAAATATTGCCGAAGTTGTACAATTTTGTCCTGAAAGGTGTGCGATGCCTACCTATTACCGCCATTTGTTGAGATGACATTTTACCGCACAATAGCCTACTATGACAGTCGGAGTTCCGCTGCAGCAATACTTGTGCGCGACCCTTTAGTGCATTGGCCCAAGAAAATTAACGACTACTTGAATTTCGGACGAGAAAGTCATGTCACACGAGGTGTCTGCCTAAGCCGGCTGAATGGAAACTATGAGGTCCGATTACGACACAAATTGTTCAGGCACCTTGAGAGCCAGACGGGTCCACGAGTGCAGAATTACAAATACACATGTTGAATGTACATGTAGGAAGCCGTAGCTACTGCACATTCCTTGCTCTCATGTCATCGCTGCCTGCGCAGTTCCGGGAATCACTCCGACGCAATACATCTCTAAATATTATAGTCTGCAAAACCTGTCTAAGACTTGGGATGGTGTCTTCCACGGATTTGCTGCGATAGGCGACTATCAGGAGATATCGCCTGAAGATGGCGTCACGTGGATCCCGGACAGGAAGCTTCGTATCGGCCATGCGGGCCGACGTCGAACGAGGCGGATACACAATGATATGGATGTAGCCGAGCGTGAAGAAGGACTCCGTAGATGCACGATTTGCAGGCAGCCTGGTCACCGGAGAAACCAATGCCCGCTAGTGGCAGGGACGTCCACAGCATCGACAAACTGAAGCACTTATGTAATATTATTCCACCCATGTAAAGTTTTATCACTTCTGTAATGTGTTACATACTCTATGTTTCTGTAATATCCAAAAACTAGGTTATTAAGTTCATTTCAAAACATTATAAACTGGTCCAGTCTCCTAATTTTCTTAACTGCAGTTCAGTCCTTCCAGGCCCACAATTAGCCTAATTTCCCCAGATAGCTCAGAACTGCAATCAGACTGAACAGATAGGATCTCCTACCTATCCTATACAGATTTGTCTTCAACGTCGAGATCAAATTCAGTTCCTAAGACCCAGAAACTCAACCTAATTCTGTTTTCGAAAACCAGAATACTAAAATATCCTAACTACCCTACTTAATATTTTCAGCCTTCAGTTCAGATGATTCCAGAGTAGATTTCTTCTGGATTTCTCTGGAATCCTAAATCTTAATGTGCTTGCATACCAGTCCTAAAACTTCTCAACCAAATAAGTCCATTTGACCACTTTTCGTGATTCAGTCCAGATTTCATCGAAAATCAGTCCTTTCCTATTTCCTAAAACCCAACAATATATATAACCACATACACAGTAGCAGCCAAGATCATCCTCTCCTTCCTAATCTCCACCTTCTTCCTCTAGTAGTTCCTCCAGCAAACACAGCAGTGTCTTGAGGTAGCAATGCTAAAGAAAGAAACAGCAGCATATTCATAGCCACACAGTTAGTGAAAACCAGGGGCAGCGACCACAGGAGTAGGGAGAAAGAAACCACGGCTACAGCAAGGTAACCATTGAACCCCAAACTCCCATTTATTAGGGATTATGTCTATTCATACAAGAACTGATTAGAAGATAGTACAGCATTAGTAGCCTATGCATCAGAGATCAGGAATCATTGCCACATGAGATACATACCTCCAGCAGCACAATCTCAGTCATAGACATCACAAAATCATAAATCTCATACATAGCAACAATAGAACACCTCACCATCTTGCACCTCTGGCCATCCCAAATCATACACACAAGCGTAGGACCAAGACTGTTAAAGTACACACAAGCGTAGCACATGTTTTCTACCGTCATTTTGCTAATCAATTGTATTTAAATTCGCTTTGGAAATGTGTTTGTGAAATTTACTATTCTGTACCACATAGACTGTTAAAGTAGACATAGCCTATCATGCATTGGATAAATTCTTATATAGAGACTTGCTGAGTACTTTGTACTCACCCTTGCTTATTAACGAAAATACAGTTGAAGAGAAGCAAGAGATGAGCGAAGCAGGATCACCCGGAGTTTAGAAGAGTTACGTGCTGCACTCGAGTTTTTGCCTGTGGGATGGTTTTGGAGACCAGATAAAACTACTTTCATAAAATCTAGTAGTTGGCCTTGTTGGCCTTTGTATATCGATGTGTATTAAGACTTGACGGCCATGTATTAAGGCCTGACGGCCATATCTGGGGCTCACTGCAGCGGGTGGGTCCCTCACAGTTTCAATGTAATGTTTGAATGTAAATCATTAATGTAATGTGTTACATTCTCTATGTGTACCTTTTTGTACTCTTGTAATGTGTTACATACTCTATGTTTACCTTTTGTAAGTGAATGTATATTATTTCTAATGTTGGAAGTGAATGCCTCTACCAGTGGCGAGTGCGGAGCCCATCCGTCCTTCGACCATCGACGAGCGCTTCGACCAACGCCTTGCACCGTGGGTTCACTCATCTGTAAGTACTTTACCTCCCCATAACTTAAACACCTTCGCAATTATCGTCATTCCATAATTGCATGTGCATCGTGTCTGTAGCTCGACACCATTGGAGCCATCTCCGCTGATCTAGGTGACATGGAGGTCCGGTTGCGTGATGGTCAGGACGTGAGTAGAGCAGAGATGCAGGCATTTTGTGCGGATGCCCGGCGGCGGATGGATGGGATTCTTGTTGATTTCGAAGTGCTGCTGCCGCCTCCATCATCACCGTCGCCGCCTTGTCCTTCTGCCCCGCATATGCCACCGGTGGATCGCCCTTCTTCGTCGCGCCCTCCACCTCCACAACCACATGTCAGTCATGATGAGGACTCTTCGGACGAGGAGGTCGACATTACTGCGCACATGGTTGCATTGGACCATGGGTTGGGTCACGACTTGCCAACTCCTACGTAGTACCAGTTTCCTATCCAGTCACAGCATCATCCTACGCAGGCTTTGTACCATGCTGATGCTCCACCTCCTACACAGCCGACTCAGCATTCGCAGGCTCCACCATCCGCACAGACACCGCCTGTGCAGACACGACGCATTAGGGATCGTCATGCCTCCTCTCGCTACACACCATCCGAGTATCAGCACCAGCCAAAGAGGGGGAGGGGGAGGGGGAGGGGGAGGCGGCAATAGTTTCATGTAGGATTTTGTTACATTTTGGGATTGCAGGTTCGAACGCGGTAGACAGATTTTCTTTGTTTTTTAGGGTTAGGGTTTCGAACGCGGCTGACGGATTTGGTTTGTTCTCTTTCTATTTAGTAAGAGTATCTCAGAAATATAATTCTTAGAAACTCCCCCCACGTCTCATTTTTGCTTTGCAAGTGCTCACATTTCTACTTTTTTTAACAAGTATTGGCAGTACCATAAGACGGCAAAGCAGTTGAACGCACAAAGAATAATATTCTAATTTGTTCACATCAATTAGATCCCTATAAAAACGTTATAATCATAAAACAAATTTTAATTTTACACTACCAAAACATGTCTTCATAATTCCATCATAAAAATTAAGTTAATTACTTCATAAAGCATAACAAAAATTAACCGAAGTTGAGGGCAACAGGCCTACATCAACCAGATGTCTCAAAAAAATTATTTTCATGGACAGGGCAATGAGTTTAAGACTCTATGTGAATTTATCAAAATTTTTTTAAAAATTTTAAAAAATGGCCTTTGCCCATCCTACGCGATTGAAGGTTATTTTTCAAATTTTAAAAAATTTCAGACCAGTTTCGAAATTATTTTTTTTTATGGGTTATTCGGAAAAAAAATTCCAGAGACGAGGGATGAGCATCTTTGCTTGGAAATGGGTCGCACTCTATTTTGGGTACTGCACGGAGGGGTTCGTATGAAAGGGGGTGCGGGGATGTGACATGACCTGCGCGTCTTGCTTGTCTGCATTAGCGGGGGAGGGAAGCACGGACGTTCCTCCATCCAGGCGTGGCCGTGCTTTCATAGCTATAGGCCTCAATGGGCCAACTTTGTTGGCCACGGGCGGGCTCTTTCCGCAAGGCCCAACCGGTCGTTTGCATTTTATCCTAAGTGGCCCTGCCGGCCCATCTTGTTGGCTCAAAGGCGCATTTCCTCTTCGAAGTTGAGACAGACAGACAGAGAGACTGGGGGGATGGGCAAAGGCGGCGAGCTATGGGACGACTCGGCGCTGGTGGACGCCTTCGACCACGCCATGGCCACATACAAGGTATGTATATACGTATATCTCCATTTCCTTCCCAGTACTAGCTCCCAGTTGCTACCTCTGGTTTTGCTGCTGCTGCTAGGGTTTAGGGGTTTGAGACTTTGCGGTGTGAGTTGTGATCGTGTGGGATTGGTTTTGTAGGGGTGATTTCTGGAATCGTAAGTGGAATTTTCGATTGTTGCTTCGGAATTGGGTGTCGGGCTAGGGTGTTCGCGGTCTAGTTGAGAGATGTATTTTTAAGGTTCGGTTGGGGACTGAATCATGATGCGGCAATTTGCATTGCAGCAACACTTAATTTTAGATCTTATCTATATTTGGTTCAGTTCAGCAGCTGAATTAGATGAGCATACTATAGTGGGTGGTCTGACTGGCCCCATCTTATGACTGGTTTCGGAAACAAGGCCTGAAGTTTGGATTACATACATGTCATGATCCTTTAAGTTTTAGATGGCATTTTTCTACATTTCCCTTTGACAATCTCGAGGACCGTCAATTAAGAGGTCGTTTATCTGGTTATACGAGTGGGTCATGGTTATTTCTTCCCTTGATGCTATTTAGTGGAATGTTTGTTTGGGTTGATCTAGTTGCTTTTGATCATTGGCAGGCAATGCATGGTAGGAATACTGAGGTAACTCCATCTGAGAAAGAAAAGGAAGACAATGATGTGGTTGGTGAAGAACCCATCTCTACCAATGCATCAGATGAGTAAGTAGGATGGTGCTTGTAGTTTCAGTCTGGCAGTAGTTTGTGCTATTATAGTGGACTGAAGATGGCTGTGACATACAAAGATAAAGCAACGTGTTTAAATACTACTTTGGAATTGATTCCTGAGGGCCTTCGACACTGATTTCCATCTAGTTTTCAGCAAAAACAGATAAAACACCGAGTTATGATTTTGTTTAATATTTTTGAAAAATATTTCGAAAACATGTTTTTTGTCTGGAAGAAAAACTTAAAAAGCAGTAGGAATTGACCATAAGTTGGTCTCATCTGGTGTAACTCAGTGGGATTTTGGCTCTGTTTAGCCAAAGCCCACTCCTTGCTGTGAAATCTAGGAAGCCAACTGTTACTGTCTGGTTCTTGCTGATTTTCTCATCTTTGGTTCTGTTTTCACCCTGCGCTCAAAATGCATACCACCAACTTATTTCAGTTACCATACACTATAACACAGTGCTGAGAAGTGAAAACTTTGAACTTCAATTTTCTCTTCTGCTTTGAACATAGTCCTACATTTGTAGTTTCTTTTTTTTATTTCCTCCCTGGAACTTGCAATTTGCATTTAATAAGCTAATGTATAACTCCTGAGTGTTATCTCTGACATGATTTAAATCTCGTGTATTATTTTCTTGGTGCTCCATCCTCCAGAGGAATAATTAAATATTGTTTGTTTGTCCTTTTTGAAGGCACATAGAGAAAGATGACAACTGTACTGACTTGCCCAGTGGTGCAATGGAGGCACCGCTGCTGTCCTGTGAAGAAAGAAAGACAACCGAGCAAGTTCCTCTTGAAGAAACTGATCTGGATGAAGTGTTGCATGTCTCAGAATCTCAGACATACTCCTCAGATGCTGTTAATGCTGATAGCAATGTTAGCACAAACCAGCATACTTGGAAGTACAATGAATTGCTCAGGCAATATTACGAACTTGAGGAGCAAAGCCGGAATGTTCTTCAGCAGCTCCATCAAACAAGCTACTGGAATTATCAAACCCCTGACCAATCTTCGACATACCAACAGCAGCAGGATCCTGCCTGTGGTGCGACAGCACCAGATCCACACTCTTCAACCACTCAATGCTCATGCTGCTGTCTGACTGTTCCCCTGGTGTCAGCCTCCTGCAGTGCAAATGGCCAGCCAACTGGAGGTTCTGCTTGTGTGCCACTCACTACATGCTGCAGTATATCATTGACTTGTAGGTCTCATGTTTGATTAAGCTATGGCACTTGTTTACAAAGCTCTTAACGTGTTTGACTGCCTCAAATAGACTGCTGATTCTATATTGACATGATGCGATTTCATGTTTCAGGTGATCAATGCAATAGCAAAAGCACCACATGCCCTACTGGGACAACCTTCGTGCAGCTCCCAACAAATGTATCCACCAATGATGATCAAGTTACTAAGGCTGCGATGATGACAGATGAAGGCGCTGTGAATTTCATGAGAAGTACAATGTCTGGAGGCTCTGGCTACTTTCAAAGTAAGCAATTTCTTGTTTCAACTGAAGGTAGTTCATCTGCCTGGCTTGTTTTGTGGACATCTTTATTCTTGCCATTATGTTTGCAAGGATGTTACAGCTAGTTGTGTTGCCCTAATTTCCTTATTATGTAGTTCGGGTGATTGTAAACCTTTACAGATCATCATGAGCTTTTACTGCAGTTTTGAGCTAAGGTTAGAATATGAAAACTTTCCATGATGCCATCCTGTTTGTCCAATGGTCCTTGTTCACGCACCCTATTACACAAAGGACATCAATAGTTAAAGCTAACATCTAACTGTGTTGTGGTAGAACAACACAAAAGCTCGCATTTCTCATCAATATTAAGCTGGGTGAATGGAATAAGTATTTCAGGTGATCAATGCAACAGCAAAAGCACCACATGCCCTACTGGGACAACCTTCGTGCAGCTCCCAACAAATGTATCTACCAATGATGATCAAGTTACTAAGGCTGCGATGATGACAGCTGAAGGCGCTGTGAATTTCATGAGAAGTACAATGTCTGGAGGCTCTGGCTACTTCCAAAGTAAGCAATTTCTTGTTTCAACTGAAGGTTGTTCATCTGCCTGGCTTGTTTTGCGGACATCTTTATTCTTGACATTATGTTTGGAAGGATGTTACAGCTAGTTGCGTTGCCCTAATTTCCTTATTATGTAGTTCGGGTGATTGTAAACCTTTATAGATCATCATAAGCTTTTACTGCAGTTTTGAGCTAAGGATAGAATATGAAAACTTTCCATGATGCCATCCTGTTTGTCCAATGGTCCTTGTTCACGCATCCTATTACACAAAGGACATCAGTAGTTAAAGCTAACATCTAACCGTGTTGTGATAGAACAACACAAAAGCTTGCATTTCTCATCAATATTAAGCTGGGTGGATGGAACCAGTATTTGAGGTCTTTATATCTTTCATGAGACATGGGAGCTTATAATGATAGGTTTCTTGGTACGGGTACATTTACCTTGTCTCACCAGTCACCTCTTCTCTTGAACATAGGAAAAGAGGCTGAAACTGGAAAGGAAGAAAGCACAACTTTGAATGGAAGCCAGAATGCTGAAGTCACATGCCCAGATAGTGATCTTACTATGGTCTTAAATGCATGGTATGCAGCGGGATTTCACACTGGCAGGTAAACCTTGGAGCTCTGGAATTCAACAATGCTTAGAATTGCAAATCTGCCTTTATCCATTATTCATGCTGTCTTCATATGTCATAGTTCTTTTTTAATACTTATCTTTATTCTCATTGAATAATTTAGGAGAAAGAAGCAGAATGCTTTGATTGTTTTAGACATTCTTTCAGATCAAAAAGCTGAAATAAACCATGAAATTGCATATCCTATCTTAAGAAATGTATTCTACCAGTAAATTGATCGATTATATTTAGTTTCTGCCATTTTGCTCTTTCTTTTTCTCAGTAGTTTACCTAAATTTTCTGACTTTGGCTTACAGGTACCTCATGCAGCAATCTATGAAAAATTCTCAATAATGGTGTATTAGCATCAAGAGGTTGATTCCTACCAGTTAAATTGTCACCAAGGATGCCCTTTTTGCTTCCAAAAGAATCGAGATATCCTACATCCTACTCATCATTTAGTGGAACTCAATATTCCGACAGGGTTTTGCATGTAATCTTTTGCGCAAGTCCATACTTTTTGGAAGCAAAAAGCGTGGTACATTTGCATCCTCATGTGTGACCATGTGGAATTTTAATTGGCTAACAAGTGAGGTTGTTGGTATGAAGAATACATCGTAATCTGTAATCTGGTAAACTATCTTCTGCAGGGAGCCATTTGTGCTATGTCATTAGCTGGCAATTGTCCCCGCTCTTGGCAGATTGTAATCTCAGTGGATGTATGTAGAATTAAGCAATTAAGAACGGAAAGTTTGGTGTTTGTGACCAAGTCCATGCGTGATGTTTGTGATTTTTCTTACCGACCTGCCATGTACGTTGTGATGTGGTGGTGGAGGTTGGTACACGGCACATTTCAAAATTCGAAAGATGCGACTTTCTGGTTTGTCCACATCGGGGGAATATTGCTATTGCACATTGACCGCATATGTGTCCCTTCCAAGTCGTCTTCTGAACAAACATAAGTTTAGGGCTAGACCGACTCGGAAGTTTTTGGCAGAGGAACGCCAAGAGCCACCCGATATTCCAAGAGTGTATGGATTGATAGATAAATGAGAGCAGATGATGACCCTGCGATTTGAGCCGCTGACAACACTAGTTTTTTACTCTTGGATTTCGGTGTTTTCTCTGCTATGCATAGTTAAAATGAGAGCATATGAGCTTGTGATTTGAGCTGTTGACAATACTAACTATTTTTTTTTTTTTGTTTTGAGCCATTCAATAAGTGTGAGGAGATCGTTGTATGCATGTTTGATTATAGGGTGTTGGTAACACTTAATTTTTTTTAAAAATGTTAGTAATGTTATCATCTCAAGATGATGATGTTGTTAACATTTTATGATATAGATTGAATAAATATGATCCATCCTCAAGTCAATTAGATGAATTGAATTGTGACTTTATATTCTTCTCTTTCATGAAAAATTTTCGCTGGATACAAACCGATCGTTGAAATGGGCCGAATAGTTTGATCACATGGCCCTACGTTGTACGGATCAAGAGTATATGTTCATCCGATTCTTTCTTGACATTCGATAGTTTAAATTTGCTTGTCGGTGCCATACAATAAATACTGGCTTTAAGATGCATTGAATTGAAATTCTGATGCCAACACTTCGATTGTTTGTTGAAATGTTCCAGTCCTGTGTCGGAGGGCCTAACTAGTATGTAATGGTGTAAAAAGCGTAGTAGTCAACTCAGGTTGGCTTGGTAACCTTGGTTGTAATTTGTATGCGTAAGAGATTCTCATCTGTGCTCTTCATCGTATATGTGGGTTTTATTATCTATATTAAATATACTGATCCACGTATTAATAAAGAAAAATAAATGCAAATATAAAAAAGAAATATGAAAAACTACCATCTCCATGAAAATAATAATACTTCCTCCGCTATATATATGGATCATAAGGATTAAGGATATGTAAAATCAAGATTAAGACAATGTTCTCCTTGCTAAAAGAAGTAATGGACATAAGTTGCACACAATTATTCACTCAATTTTCCCTCCCCCCTAACTTCGAAGCTGGGGACAAATTAGAAAGTACATCATATATATTCTTTGTATTGCAAACAGACCTACATTTAAAATAACGTAATGGAACAAAATAGGCCTATGCTTTGGAAAAATAAAATTGACAAGACAATACTAAACTAGAACTACCATGCGGCGCGCCCAACCACCCGGAGGACCCGGCCGGCACAAGTTGTTAGTGGAAATTTCATCATATATATTCTTTCTATTGTATGCTATCATCACACGGTGTACTAATTTTTAATAGGAGGAAATTTCAAAAAAACTTGTCAGCAAAAGTTTAAATAAGCCTCCAATAATTATTTGTTTTAACCCTTTAGAAGTTTTCTAGAGTTCCAAACACCCTGCTGTCATTATTTTGGTTAAGTTTAAACAAAAATTCCTAAAAATAAATAAATAAAAGTCAATGACATGTTGTTCCCAAATAATAGCATCATTGGGATAGCAACCGGCAGCAGTAGCACATGGGGGTGGCGACCAAGGGCCGCAACAGTGATATTGATGATCGATGGTAATGGTGAGCTACTTCAGTATATAGAGTTAATGTCACACATGACTATCGGTTAGGTGGTGTTTGCTACAACATGTCAGTGACATTAGTTTTTTGAATTTTGTAATCATTTCTAATTAAATTTAATAGAATAGTGACAACAGAGAGTGTCTGTAACTAGAGACAACTTACATGAAAATTAAAGTCATAAAATGATTTGTAGGGGGTTATTGAGATCGATACTAACTTGTGAGTTTTTTTTGAAATTTTCCTTTTTAATATAAAGTGTATTAATTATTAATAGGATTCTATTTTTTAAAAAAAAAAGATGCTTAGAAGAAAAAGAAGGTTGGGTGTGCAATTTTTTCCCGAACCGAAAAATCGAACCTAAATGAGATTCTCAGTTTATGTGGTATACAGAATCTGGTTCAATGGGAGGTTTATGCCCTTTGCAGTATTCGGTATGATTTCAATATTTACCGAAAAGAACAAAAAAACTAACAAAACCAGAAAAAAAACAACCCCAAAATCCCCACTTGTAACCCACCCTTACCCACCCTCACACAAATCTAGGGTTCCTGAATCCTGACTCCCCACATGCGGCAACCACACATTCCTTCCTCCCCATCACCGCCTCCCTTCCCTGGCGTCCCCATCGGCTGTTGCCTCCCTCCCTTCCCAAGATGCCTCCCTCCCCAGCCCTACGGCCTCCCTCCCTCCCCAAGCCAGCTTCCATTCGGATGGTAGTGGTCTGCCGCCACCATTAGTGTCCCTCCCTCCCCATGCCACCCCCCACCGCCACCTCCATCCACTGCCGCCATTAGCATCCTCCCTCCGCAAGCCGCCTCCATCCCTCCCTGAGCCGCCTCCATTTGACCCCAACTGCCGACATAGACCATCTCCATGGCTCATCGGTCGCTACCGACTAGTAGGATTTGTATAATTTGCAATCTTTTGCAGATTTATATCTTTTGATTAACTAAATTCCTAATGGCTTGGTTTATTCAATTTATTGGTGCATGAATTGTCAATCTCTTGCAGATTTTGGAGTTGTTATTTTCGATTTAAAACTAGTAACCTAGAACAATCATTTTAGAGCCACTATCAATCACAAATTGAAGCTAGAAAAATCATTTTGGAGCCGTTGTTTTTGATTTGCAACAACGAAGCTGTCAACGATCCATTAACTGACGATTGGTTAATAACTTTCGAGCTTACGAATATAAAGGATGATAAGAAAACGAAATCACACGATGTTGAGGCACATGAGTTTTTTAGACAGGTTCAGGCCCTCAAGAGATCGAGTAATAATCCTGTCCTGTGTGTTCACTGATGAGGAAAATGATTGTTTATAAAGATTAGAGAAAATTCCGCTAGATGTCTCTGTGTTTCCTCCCCCTTTTATGATTATTACAAGAGCAGCTATTGACTGTCGGTTATCAATGGTTGCCGCCAGTTTCCTTCATGATGCAATTATAATGACGGTTCCTGGATAATCTTGCGCTAACTGCCTTATCGTGGAACTTCTTTTCTTGGAACTGCTTTCTTTTGAAGAATGTGGGGTGTTGATGTGTTCCTAGTTGAAGGTAACTGGTACTTCAATCAAGGATCTTAGTATTCCCAACTAGGGATGGCTTAGGTTGTGTATTTCGACTAGAGTAGGTTGTAGTCAAATATGTTCAATTGCGCTTGAGCACAGTTTGCGCGCTATCGACTAGAGCTGGTCGTGGTCGAACACGCCTGTTTATCTTCGTCTAGAGCGTTTTATGGTCTTAGACTATCTTTTAATTGCTTTGTAGATTCTTCGACAAAAATGAGATGTTTAATTCTCGTCATGAGCCAACCGTAAGATTAGCAATATTGTATAATGTAATTTTCTAATTCTTCCTTAATCATTTGCTTTGTCAATTTGTGACACTGGTCTATTTTGGTCTAGAAATGTTTGGAATCTCTAAGAAATATGCAAGAACATGTGCACACCATTTCCCCTGAATGGAACAGAATCTAAACCTGCTAAGTGCTAACCCTAATTTCTCCTTTTTCATTTTAGATGTTTAAAGCTGACAATATCCAACACACGAGTGGATCACTAGGTGTGAGGAACTGTCGCACCTGGGAATAATGCAACTTCAAACAACCGAAGAAAACAAATGCGGTGCAAATCAAATATATGGAACCACTACACATGAATTGAAGGTGAGAAGAAGGCTGCATGCAAGCATTGCTCAAGAGTTCTTGCTTATGATTTAGCTAAGAGTGGTACTTCCTCGCTAATCTCTCATACAAAAGTTTGTAAAATGAATCCTGATAGAAATAAGGGCAGCAAGCAAACTTTACTAAAGTGCAATCTAGTGTGGACGGCGAAAGTAGTTTTCTTGTTAATTGGCAATACAATCCTGAAGTGGTTAGGGAAGAGAGCTTGCTCACATGATAATTATAGATGAGCTACCTTTGAGTTTTCCAGAACGTGAAGGTTTTAGACATTTATGTCAAAAGTTTTTCTTCAATTTCATGTTCCATTTAGGCAGACAATGTAAAGAGATATTGTCCGACTTTATTAAGATGAGAAAGCTAAGCTAAAAATGTATTTCAATTATTATTGTCAAAGAGTTTGCCTCACCATAAACACATGGACTTCTTCAAGACTTTAGAATTATATGTCTCATAGCACATTTCATTGATAGTGAGTAGAAATTGAACCAAAAAATCCTTAACTTTTGTTTAGAAACACTTACAAAGGAGAAAACATTGATAAAGCACTAGAAAAATGCTTGCTTGAATGGGGTATTGAGAATGTGTTCACTATTATCGTAGATAATGCAAGTACAAATAATGTTGTTATAGACTATATGAGGAGAGCTTTGAATAATTCGGGAGGTGGTGTTTCACAAGGCAAATATTTTCACATGAGATGTGTAGCTCATATTATTAATCTTGTAGTTATAGATGGGATGAAGAGAATGTCTCATTCCATCTCTTATGTTCGTAATGCTGTGAGATCTGTGAGAAGCTCCACTTTAAGAATGAATAATTTTAAGTAATGTGTTGAATTCACAAAGATAGAAAGACATTTATATCTCTTGATGTGTACACTAGACGGAACTCAACATGCTTTATGTTAGAAATGGCTAAAAAGTCTGAGAAGACATTTAACAAGTTTGCACTTCAATATCCTTACCACATCTCAGAGGTGGGTGATGATTGACTTCCACAAAATCATGATTGAGGCGATGCTCGTCATTTTGTGCAGTTTGTGAAACATTTTTATGATCTTACATTTCGTGTTTCGGGCACTCAGTGTATCACTTCTAATATTTTTTTGAAGAGATTGTTGCTATGAATATTTTGTTGTGTGATTGGTGTGATAATCAGGATATAAACTTGTCTGAAATGACTATTAAGATGAAGGAGAAGTATGATAAGTATTGTGTTAGGGGATCTTAAAAAGATAAACATGTTGATATTAATTTATTGTTGCTATTTTTGATCCCAAGTATAACATAATTCTTTATGTTCTTCTTCATTTAAAGATCTATAGTCAAACTAATGTTTTCATGTTTTCCTCAATGCGAGTTATAAGCTACCTGATTATGTGAAGTTTACAATTTTAGAGATGTATAGTACAACTAAAGGTGATTAAGTATGGATAAAGGTTAATAGTGTATTTCGTTGTCTTTTTGAAGAATACAAGAGCATGCATACTCAAGGTGGAAACCAAAGTGATAGACAACTAGGAATACCGAACCCTAGTTCTGAACCTCACATAAATCCATCAAATTTGATGAGGTCTTTATACAACAAGGAAATGAAAGTTTCTAATGAAGGTGGTGCATATAGAAAATCTTAATTAGATAAGTATGTTGGAAAAGATACAAAAGAAGATGGCGGAGATTTTGATATTCTCGGTGAAAATATAACTCTCCTTGTTTTCCTATACTTTCATGCATAACTCATAATGTATTAACAATCCCTATATAAATGGTTGCTTCTGAGTTAGTTTTTGGTACTAGCAGCCGTGTTCTTGATGATTTTAGAAACTCATTGACTCCATCCATGATGCAATGCTTGTTATGTGCACAAGATTAGATATAGCGCTGCAGTCATATCAATGTTGAAAATGATCTAATAGAATTAACTCAGTTTGAAGAAGTTCAAGAAGATACTAATTTTTAAATCTTGTGTTTTAGTTTTATATTACAACAATTAAATTACTTCACCTTGTGATTATCATATTTTTGTGTCATATAGGTTTGGCAACTCATCAATTAGAATCTGTTGCAACAACAAGTGTTACTCATCAGATCAACCTTGAAGCAAGCTTGAACTGAATAATGAAGATAGCTTGGACGTTTGGTGCATGACTTTTGTTGTAATCTGTGGACTTTTGTTGTGATTTGTGAACTTGTCCGTGTTGAACTCGCCTGTTAGAATGCTGGCCTATTGGAAATTTTACTTGTTAGTATATGGTATCTTAGTGAGTTAGTGTTAGTATGTGCCAAAACTTTACTTGTTGGTCACTTTGGTGCTATGTTAGTATGTGGTAGTTTAAATTGCCACTCTGAGTCATCAAGTGGTTTCATGTTCATTTGGTAGATTTGGTATTTATCGATATCATATCAAATTAATTTGGTATTTATCAATATTGAATCGAAATATTGTTAGGTAAATATGATATTTAATTTGCATTATTGAAATTAAAAAAATACCTAAAAAACGAACCAAAAAACCGAATTTTCTGAATGCACACCCCTAGAAGAATGTAAGGAAAAAGTGGTAAATGTAGAAAAAAAAAAGAGGTGTACTCCAATAATTAAGACTTATAATAACTACTTATCTGTCTAATTTGATGGTTTAGAATAATAGTGCATGTGGACAAGATATTAGAATTGTGAGTCAAATACTAACTTAAAAATAAAATAGATGACTATTTATGTAATTTAACCATCTATATTATCCTTTCGCCTCTATATGAGGCATTAATTATCATTTTTTCTAATGATTGTGACATTAAATCATTTTAAAATATATATCAGCAAAAGTGACGATGAACTTATAGATTACTAGAACATCTATAATCACAATAATAATAGAATACACAACATATTAAAAACACACAAGTTTGTCATGATAGATTTCATCATATATATTGTTGGGGGAAATCTCCACGCGGTCAAGTCCAGGTAAGTCCATGATTGCCCGGGGACAGTGGCCTCCGGTGCCTGTCCCGGGCGCCGCCATTGGCCCGGGGACAGTGGCCTCCGGTGCCTGCCCCGGGCGCCGCCATATTGGTCCCCGGGACCGTGCCCCCCGGGCATGTCCCGGCCGCCGCCATTTGGTCCCCGGGACCGTGGCCCCCGGGCATGTCCCGGGCGCCGCCATTCGCCCGGGGACAGTGGCCTCCGGTGCCTGCCCCGGGCGCCGCCATTTGGCCCCCGGGACCGTGCCCCCCGGGCATGTCCCGGGCGCCGCCATTCGCCCGGGGACAGTGGCCTCCGGTGCCTGCCCCGGGCGCCGCCATTTGGCCCCCGGGACCGTGCCCCCCGGGCATGTCCCGGGCGCCGCCATTTGGTCCCCGGGACCGTGCCCCCCGGGCATGTCCCGGGCGCCGCCATTCGCCCGGGGACAGTGGCCTCCGGTGCCTGCCCCGGGCGCCGCCATTTGGCCCCCGTGCCCCCCGGGCATGTCCCGGCCGCCGCTATTTGGTCCCCGGGACCGTGCCCCCCGAGCATGTCCCGGGCGCCGCCATTTGGCCCCCGGGACCGTGCCCCCCGGGCATGTCCCGGGCGCCGCCATTTGGCCCCCGGGACCGTGCCCCTCGGGCATGTCCCGGGCGCCGCCTTTTATGTCCCCGGGACCCTGCTCTCCGGAAGGGGTCCCGGACGTCATCGCCCTCCTAAAAGGTAAGACCCCTGTTTGTTTATCACGTGCAGGTCACGCGAGGGACGCCTCGGGAATCAGCGACCACCTGTCAAGCATCCAAGACATTTGACCGGGAGAAGGACGGTCCTACCCTTCAATCCGACGGTGGCTCCCGGGGTAGTTTAGGTTTTTTGCTTCTTTTTGAGGCTATAAATAGCCCTTGTACCCCTCTGTTGTAAGGGATCAGTTCATTATTATTTGGAATAGCTAATCTCACAGACGTGCTCCGGAAGCCTCTCCCCCGGAGAGAGCCTCCCCAGTCGACTCCGGTCGGAGAGCGCGTCGACAGGACTAGGGCCCCCACCGGGACCCGAACCTGTATAAATCCACGTGTCAATTCTTGTGTTTGTCCGGCGGGGGAGGACCGGTCACCCGGTCAACCTGCGCTGCGTGATCTCCGCTAGGATCGTCTTCAAAACCTGCCAGGGTATTCTTAATACCACGACATATATAATTTGGGCATAATTTACATGATAATGCTATGGTGGTTAATTAAATTGCTTATAAAGTCTATACATAATTTAAATAGTTATCTTATCATGTGTATTGTATCATATACATAATATGTTCATAATTTACATAATGAAGGTATAAATTATATAGTTTTACTCGATAAATTAGATTAAAATCAAGTGATTGATAATATTTATATAATTTTTTCATAACTTATTTAACGGTTTTAGAAGAGAACAGAAAAAGAAACTATTAGAGGTAGAAGGTGTGATTTAAAATGTGTGGAGGGGTGGTTGAAATTATCAGAGGTGAGAGATGATGGAGACCAGCTTGTAAATTCTGAAAAAAGAGGGAAAGAAAGAAGGGTAGAGTCATTGGAGATGATTCAAAAAGATCAAAAATAGTCAAACGTAATAACTGATGGAGATAGAGAGAATAGATAGGACAAGATGAGAATAGGTATGTATTAAAATTTTTATTGATTGCTAACTGATATAAACTTAAAAAAAATCGATCCCTAAAATATCCTTGGTTTAAGCAACCATATGGATTATCTTTTTTACGAGTGGTATCTCTAAACTCCTTGCGAAAAAAAAGTGAGCAAGAACAACAGTAGGTGGCACCAAAGAGACCGCAACTCGAAGGCACCGCAAAAGAACTACGCAAGGAACGACACAGGAAGCAAACAAATCTACGAGGCTTCGCTCCAGCTTGATCCCTCCGCTTCTTTGATTTGTTTTATAGAGGTATATCTCGATTCCAATCCTTATTCATCTGCTTGTCCAATTTTCCCTCTTGTTCTCGCAATTTCTTTAGCTCAATTTTGGATTTGTAGGCCTGCCTTTTTTGGTTGCGATCCTCGTTCGTGTAAGTTGGATTGATTTGAAATTGAAATTTGTGTCTGAGCAAATTTTCCGACCTAATTCCACAAAGCCCTTCCTTTTTGGGTATTAATTTACTAGGTGTTTGCACTCCACTTAAACCTTGTGATATATTGGATTAGTTCTTGCTAGGTGGAAGATGCTTGCAACTTGAGACTTGAGTCCATAGGATTGGTCATTGATGTTGTCATAAATTGAAGTATTTTGTTGCTAAATGCGTCATGCGGGTGTTATTATTCAACTGGTACAAAAGATTCATTTCTTTGAACTTATCCTTCTTTGGGAGTAGCCTTCAGATGTTTCGATTAGATGTGCTAATTTAACTGTGCTGTGTCCATTGTTTGCAATTGATTCGGGAATTCTGTAGGAAAAATGAGCGACAATTTGATGGACAAAGTTAGCGCTCTTGGTGAGCGCCTGAAGATCACCGGATCGGAGGTTAGCAAGAAGATGTCGGCTGGCATGAGCTCCATGAGCTTTAAGATGAAGGAGTTCTTCCAAGGGCAAACCCCTGCGGACAAGATTGTTGAGGAGGCCACCTCGGAGAACTTGGAGGGGCCCGATTGGGCTGCAAACATGGAGATTTGTGACTTGGTCAACACAGAGAAAGTTAACAGTGTGGAGCTTATCCGCGGGATCAAAAAGCGGATCATGTTGAAGGAAGCAAGGATTCAGTATCTCTCTTTGGTTCTTCTTGAGACTATTGTGAAGAACTGTGAGAAGGCCTTCTCAGAGGTTGCGGCTGAGAGGGTTCTCGATGAGATGGTTAAGTTGATTGATGACCCTCAGACTGTGGTGAACAACAGGAATAAGGCCCTCATGCTGATTGAAGCATGGGGAGAGTCTGGTGATGAGCTCCGCTACTTGCCAGTCTATGAGGAAACATACAAGGTATGCAAACACAACTCTTCATCCTTATGTTCCAATTGACTGACTGTATCTCGCAGCAGAGTTTCATTTTGATATCCTTGCCTGTACAAGTGAAAAAAAAATTCCAAATCAAATAATTTGTCTTACTCCACAATGTAAGTAGATAATGCTCCACTCTAGGAACATGTTCTGAAGTAATTATTTTTCCTCTGCTGAAGTAAGAACGGTTAGCACAACACTAGGTATGAATGAATTATCCTTGTGCTTTGCTATTTACACTTGCAAGCTGGTGACCATTTGTAGTGATTAGCAATTTTGTCAACTGTCCCTTGGTTCATGGTTTCAGGTAATGACAATGAATGAACCTTAGGCAGCAGAGCTGTCATTACTCATAAGTCATAAATTGATGAGTATATTGGGCACTCTATCATAATTGACTAGTTGTTTCAATGCCCAGTGGTATATCTCTAATATATTCTTGCACTAAAAAGATGCCATGCTTTAGTAACCAAGATAAAGTTTTTTTAGGCCAACCAAAGTAAAATTTGCAATGATAAATACGCCGTCTTGGTTTTGTAGAGCTTGAAATCCAGAGGAGTTCGGTTTCCTGGACGTGACAATGAAAGTTTGGCCCCAATATTTACTCCACCACGATCAATTGCTGAATCTGAGTTAAATGCAAATTTATCCCAACAAACATATGAAGATAGCCCTGTGCATACATATACTTCTGAAGAAACAAAGGAAGCTTTTGATGTGGCTCGTAACAGCATAGAACTTCTTTCAACTGTATTTTCTTCTTCCCCACAGCAGGATGCTTTGCAGGTAACTGGATTTTGTGTAGCTTTGTCTTAAATTCCTATGATTTCTTTTTGTCTCAGTACAAATAGTTGCCTATTTGCATATTATGAAGTTGACATGTGTTTTTTCTGATGGAGTTTGTCTAGTGTAAAATGCCTTGTTAGTTGTTACTTTGTTATTACTTGCTGTTGTTGCCTTGATGTTTACTGGCTAGTTCCTTAGCATAATTTGTTTCACTTGGTGATATCTCAAATGCTAGGTGCTTTATGGTATACTAATCTTTTTGAGATATGATGCAGTTGTATAGTTTTAATTTTGCTATAATTGATATGGGTGATGCCCATCTAATTCAACCAGAGTTATCATATATCCTAGATTCCTAGTTGGTGAGTCTAAAATACATTTGAAGTTTTTTTTATTTTGGAAAAACAATTTTCCAAAAAAGTATGTATCTTGTCGCTTATTTCCAGCCATTTAGCAATGAAAATGAAATTGGGGAAAAGATACTTTGTAGTGCTTTATGAGCATGATAGTTTGTTCCTTGACAACTAGCTTTGTGGGAAATGACCGTTTGTTGATGGTTGATGGTGATACCATTCACTGTCACTTGTGTGTCCATGCCATTCACTGTGTTGAAGGCTCTCATTCCTTGATGGTGATGCCATTTCCTTTGTTCCTTGATGGTGACATCATTCATTGTGCCACCTGAAGTACGTTCGACACGTTTGTGCCTTGTCTGTTGTGCAATTTGGACAGATAACTTTTCTACTGTGGGTTACATGATTGTTTTGATGGATCCCAAGTAGACATTTTGAACATACCAGTGCCTGTATTATTAAAAAGTAAATCCAGTATTACATCTTCTAATCTTTATTATTGGCTGCTAGTCCTTGCTACCCAGGAACGAGAAAACAACTAAAAATGTACTAAAGCAAGCATTAACTATTAAGTGAAGTGCAAATTGTACTATCTGAAATTTACATCATGGTATGTTCTGATTCATTCTGTCACTATCACAGGATGACTTGACAGCCACTCTTGTGCAACAATGTCATCAATGTCAGCACACCATCCAGAGAATCATTGAGACTGCTGGAGACAATGAGGCCGTGCTCTTTGAGGCCTTGAGTGTGAATGATGATCTCCAGAAAGTCCTGTCCAAATATGAAGAGTTAAAGAAGCCCACAGCAATGGGGCATGAAGAACCAAGGCCGGTGGTCATACCAATTGCCACAGAACCTGAAGATTCTCCACAGGTCGGCAGGGAAGATGCCCTGGTCAGAAAACCAGCCGGTTCTCGAGCAAGGTCAGGTGGAGATGATGATATCCTTGATGATCTCGATGAGATGATCTTTGGCAAAAAGGGTGGAAGCAGTTCCCAGGAAGGACCCAAAAATAAGCAGGACCAGAAGAAGGATGACCTGATCAGCTTTTAAAAACCTTCCTAGTTCCCAATACCCCAGTCGGTTCCTTGGTCTTTTTTTAGGGTTGAAAGATATTTAAAATTCATGCAATAGAAGATTTGACATTCATTAGGATTTGGATCACTTTGTCTATTCGCATAAGATCATACGTGGTGCTTTACAGTTTGCTAAAGCTGATAAGTTGATGCATCATCTTCTTTCATGGACGCATGTATCTTGGACGGTGAATTCTGTCTTTTGATGAGAAAAGAGTGCGTGTGATATAACTTATCAGGCTTTCGACGTGAACTCAGCTTTTAACTCCTTGTTTCAGTTGTGAACTTGTGATTTGGGTGTGTGTTTGAGTTTGAGCCTAGGATTATTGCAAAATAAGTTAAAGTTATGATCAAACAGTTCGCTTATTTTGAAGTGTTTTTTTGAATTTATTTTATTAATAAATCAGTTTTTTGAGTTTTTTGAGTTTATTAGTATATTAGTCCAAAAAAGACTTATTTGATAAGTTTAAAAATTATTTGGCAAGATTTTAGACTTATAAATTTGAGGAGATGAGGGGATGGGAATAAACTCTAAATAAACTGGAGGGAACCGGTTGTGGTTTATTTTCAAATAAGCTACAATCAACTTATAAACTCTTAAATAAATCAAACTTTTGATCGAATTTAAACTTTTATAGAGAAACTAAAACACCAAATAAACTCGGCCGAACGTTTCAGCTTATCTACTACAATAAACTCCGATTCTTTAGTTTATTGCTCTTCTCTCTCTTCCTCTTCAGTGTAAGTTCTTACCAAACAACTATTTAGACTTAATCTTATAAGTATAATAAACTAATTTAAACACAACCCGTTCCTTGCTCATGAGTTGTGGCTAATCGATGGACTATTTATTTGGGCGTTGACGCCGCTTTTTAGTTCGGCTAAATTCCTGAAATGCCAGGGCTTGTGGTGATCCAACGCGTGCAAATATTAGGCCTGAACAATGTAATGTAGGTACTGTTAGAAAATGTTAAATATGAGTTGTAATGTAGGTCCTTGACAACGAAGACGGCGTCAAACCCAGAAGGACAAGCCTTGGGTGTTGCGCTTGCTCGGAGAAGGCGGCGTGTGGTGCGGCGTGCTCGGACTTTGGTGCGCCGCGGGGTGGGGGGCGGACGAATCGGGCACCGTTAATCGCAGTGCAGGGCAGGGCGGGCTCGTATTGGAGCAAATTGGCCCGACGGAGATAACCGGGCCGTGGCCGTGGGGTGGAAAAGCTGGGCAGCGGAAGGGAGCGCGCTGTGTGTCTGTGCGGGCGTTGGGTTGTAAGAGTGGATGAGAACTAGGGCATGTTTTGGTTGAGTTTATGTTTAGGTTTATTGTCTTAACAAGCACGACCACTTCAGCTGTCAGGATGATAATAAGTCGCCGCTCTAAGTATATACCGAAGCAGTTTTTAAAATACTTGTACGAAATATTGGAAAGAGTTGATGTAATTGGACCAATCAGGGATGCTGGTGAATGTTGGTTAGATTCGGTCTTTCGGACTCCCTGCTTCACATAGCCTTTCAGAGACTCTACATGAGTCTTTGATAGATCCATACAAATTTGATTTGATTCAGATTGTTAAGTTGAAGAATTCTTAATGAATATATTATGACTCGACTCAATACATGAAAACTTATTATAGTATAAATAAATACAATCTGATTCATATTCATATTGTAGACTTAAAGAATCTGAAACAAACTCATCCATAACGAGCATCTATATAAAGGCATCATGTGTGCTCAATGTCCACAACCAAAAACAATATCTCAAAATCTTTCACAAATATATATGGAGAGCCTACGCAAAATTGCACTACTGCCTCTTTTTGTGATATATTTGGTGGTAGTAGGGCTCCCATCTTGTACGAACAATCAAGCAACCACCACTGACGCTCGTCAGAGTTTTCGTTTGCAACTAGCCTTATCTCTAACCGGTCCCGAAAGCATTGTATTTGATATCAGGGGTAGTGGGCCATACACCAGTATTTTCGACGGGTGTATTCTGAAGTGGGGTGGTAGAAGAGTTGGATAGACAACTTTTGTCTATAACCCAAGTTATAAGAGAAATTTTTGTTTGTGCGCGGCGTATAATGGCACAACGGTCTTGGAGCCTATATGCGGTAGGCCTCTAGGCTTACAGTTCCACAAAAAATCTAGATATCTATACATTACTGATACGTACTAGGGATTGATGAGAGTGGAACCAAGCGGTGGAGAAGCAGTTGTGCTGGCGACAGAGGCGGACGGAGTCCCTTTTAATTTCGTTAATGGATTGGATATTGACTAGGTGACATCTATTTCACGGACAGCAGTACAGTATATGAACGAATTAATAACATACTGATTACGATCGAGAGGGACAACATCAGACGCCTCTTGAAATATGATCCGCGAACGAATAAAATAACCATACTCCAGACCGGTCTATGGTATCCCAACGGTGTTGCCATCAGCGCTGACTGAACACATGTAGTTGTCGCTCTTACCTCACCCTGCCAACTATATAAATATTGGATCCAAGGGCATAAGGAAGGTAATTTGAGCTCTCCGTCGACCTACCGGGCTACCCAGATAACGTGAGGGCTAATCGAAAAGGTGGGTACCTAGTCGCGCTAAACTGTGAGAAGAATGAGCCTCTTAATAGCCCAGACAGTCATATAGTTGGTGTTAGACTTAATGTTAATGGTCATATCATTCAAAAAGTGAGAGCAACAAAAGATATGACATTGAGCGAGATTAAAGAAAGTAAAGGTCTCTTGTGGATTGGATCGGTCGAATTGTCATATGTGAGAGTTATTCGGAGTACTTAGCTTTTAAATTTTTTTCCTCTTTAAACATTTTAAACACATTTGTAACCGATATATTTATTTAAGAAAGTTTATATACGATGTGAGTGAGTGTTTTCTATGTATAATATAGTTGCCCTCTTCTTTTTTTTATCTTTAATATGAATTTACCATGAACCATGTATAATATAAACGATGTAAGTTTATATACCATGAAGTATTGGCAACGTGAAGTCAACTGAACAGAAATGGAGAGGAGCTTCGCACTGGGCAGAGTAAGACTGTATAATTGAAGTTGCCGTGGATTTGGTGGAGACAGAACTAGCACCTTAGAGCAAACCCATATTCACATATGGCGCGATTTAAGTAAGAGCAAAATCTGAGATTACAGAGTGCAAAAATGGTTTATACTCTGTTTGATTTTTCTTGGCGGATGGGTTGGGTTTAATGATCTCTCGGCAAGAGATTTTTCAACTCAAAAATAAAAATTGCCAAATAAATAAGTGTGTGTTTTAAAATTGAATTGACGAAAATATAGCCGTTTGAGAAACAGAAATAGGGAGAGAAGGGCACATGACGTAAGAAAAACAGCATCTCAATAATTCTCTAGAAACATAAGGAATGGTTGTAATGTTTGCAAATTAAATCACCCTCTTTTCAATATAGATGCTTATGGGTAGGTTGCGACGCTGAGGATTTGTTTTATTTCGCACCCCTAATCTCATCCCAAACATCGCCCCTCTGTGAGTGATGAAATGTGTATGAGCCTTGATAGAACGGCAACAAACATCGCTCTAAATCTAATCTATATTAAAAAAAAGTTGATCCGTCCTTTCCCCGCAGCTTTCACCAAACGTCAAAATCGAAGAAAGTTCTGTCTCATGACTTGCGTGCATTACCATAATCCTACCTCCAACGTTTGTCCTCCTTGGTGCTTTCGCCTTCCAGTCTTAACACATGGAGGACCCAACGAAATTTTGTGCCAAAACCCTTTGAGTCTTCTATCATTGCAATTTTCTGGCCAAGCTATTTACGTCTCTTGTGAAGGTGACTCGTTGCCGCTCGATTTGAGTCGTACGGTTGATATCACCTGATGCCTTCCTGGGTACGTGAACCATGTGCCAGCAATTACAGCAGTGCTTGATTGCTGCCGTATATCATACATTACATACTGTGTTGTACGCGCATGGAGATGCATGGCTGATACACCAACAAAACAACGGGGATGCCCGCACGTTGCCACATATATTGAAGGAATAGATATGATCATGGTGGTTCAGGTAAAACTGGGTTGGTGGTGGCAGCAACAAATGTTGGCCGCAGCAGTAAAAGAATTAGTCGAATCAGTGAACTCAAAACCGGTTGCTTAATGTCAAATCTAGATGTTGCTATAGGTATTGAAGAAATAGATTTGTAGATGATAAGATATTGTATTCAGAACTAAATGATTATGTCCAAGTTATGCGCTAATCCGATCAATTTTGAAATGCACAACCAGAGTTTGGGTTGATAGGACCAGTTTTGAAATGGACGATCACGATCAGAGCTTGTACTGACACGACCAGTTTTCAACTGAACAATCATGACCAGGTCTCGTACTGATCCTCGTTATGATTTAAAATCTTGGTCATGGCAGCAAAATAACTGATCGAATAATTGAAACAGATAGTTGAACGTAATAATAATAAAAAGTTGATGGTGCCAGTGTGGTCATATCATTACAAGAGCTAACACTAATTTTTCTTTTTCTGTTGGTTATGTTTGGTTGTGGTCGAATGGGAAAATTTGTAAATTTCTGGATTGATCATCGAGGTCGTTGGTCG
>JAEVLQ010000049.1:0-28183 GCA_019359835.1 Pharus latifolius | reverse complement strand
AGAGAAATCGGCCTCAATGACGACACAGTGATTTGGTGTTTAATCTCCAAGTTTAAGGCACGGTTAAGCTCCTGGGTTCCACAAAAGGTGTGGCTCAGAGGAATTTGGCTGAGGCGGCGCCGGCGAGAGAATGAACGACGCGGCCGGAGAAGAGGGGGATGGCTTTTGGGCATTTCTAACACAGAGGTTTGGAGATCAATTCCTCGCAGTGAGAGCAAGAGAGAGATGAGGGAATGCTACTGGAATGGCCAATTTGGCCAATGGTACAGCGGTGCGGCCTGGTGACGCGAGCTGCTCGTCGTGGTGCGTGAAAAATGGGAATGCTTCAATAGAAGCTTTAATTTGAAATCCAGATGAATGGGATTACTAAGAAGACTCTATTGATCATCTAACTCTCTTAACAGATGAGCTAATTTGGGCTAGAACGAGATCAACTTCAGGAACAAGGAATTTTTAGAATTTTGGTGATCACTGGTGATGTGGTGTACTGGAAGTAAATTAAATGCTATAACATGGTGAGGGGAGAGAGAGACACTCACTGTTTGAAGAAATTTGGGATTTGGTGCAGCGAATAGTTCTGGCGTTGTGCTCCTCCTAGTCGGCTCGCCGGAGAAGAAGACGAAGAGAAAGTAGCTGCTGTTAACTGGTTCTGGAGTGAAGATTTTGAGATTTTGGGCTTCAGGATAGAATAGATTTGAATTGATCTTGCTACTTCTAAAGAGACGTATGCATGCATGATTTTCATGAAAAGAAATTTTCACCCCAAAAACCAGGGTGTTACAGATCTACCCTCCTTAAAGAAATCTTGCCCGAGATTTACCTCAGACAAGAAAAGATAAGGACAGGCTTGTCGAAGGTCTTCTTCTATCCGGTCAGTAGGCTTCCTTAAGCATTACTGAAGCTGAGAGACATGAAAGACATCATGCACTCCTGCTAACCCTGGGGGTAATTCTAGTTTATATGACACTTCCCCTTTTCTCTTGATTACCTTGAATGCTCCAATGTACCTTAGAGACATCTTTCCCTTTACTTGAAATCTCTTCAATCCTTTGAATGGTATAACCTTGAGATAGACCAAATCATCCGTTTCAAATGATAGTTCTCTTCGCCGACTGTCCGCATAGCTCTTTTGTCGAGATTGTGCTAGTTTCAGTCTTTCTCTGATGACTTTGACATGAGCTTCTACTTCACTTCGTCTATAATTTCTGGTCGTATAACCTTTCGTTCTCCTGGTTCATTCCAATGAAATGGGGTTCTACATTTTCGTCCGTATAACACTTCAAATGGTGTCATATGCAGGCTGGCTTGATAATTATTATTGTATGTGAATTCTGCAAATGGTAAGCATTTATCCCATGCTATCCCATAATCTAGAATGCAAGCTCTTAGGAGATCTTCTAGAATCTGGTTGACTCTTTCTGTTTGTCCCCCATCTGATGGTGATATGCAGTACTGAAGTTTAACTAAGTTCCCAAGGTCTCATGAAGTCTGTCCCAAAACTTAGATGTAAACTGCGCTCCTCGATCTAAGACTATCTTCTTAGGGATGCCATGAAGTGCTACTATTCTCTGCATGTATAACTCTGCTAATTTGCTGCCATTGTAGGTCTTCTTGACTGGTATGAAGTGTGCAACTTTGGTGAGTCTATCAACGATGACCCATATGGAGTTGTAACCTCCTTGAGTTTTGGGAAATCCTGTGATAAAATCCATACTGATCTCTTCCCATTTCCATAGTGGTAGATGTTGTAATTTCCCGGCTACCTTCTGGTGCTCTGCTTTAACTCGCTGGCATGTATCACAACTTGCGATATATTCTGCGATCTCTCTCTTCATATTGTCCCACCAGAATTGGTTCTTCAAGTCCTGGTACATCTTGGTGTTACCGGGGTGTATTGAATATGGAGTTTTATGTGCCTCATGAAGAATTAATTCCTTAAGGTCTGAGTCTTTGGGAACACATATTCTCCCCTGATACCATATAGTCCCTTGCTCATCTTCTGTGAATCCCTGAGCTTTCCCTAGCTTGATCCTATTCTTGATCTTGCAGATCTCTCCATCCTTTTTCTAGGCATCCTCTATCTGCTCCTTGGGTCTAGATTCCACTACTAAGGTAGTGAACATTCCTTGCAATATCACTTCCATCTGAAGATCCTGTATTTCCTGCCATAATTGTGGGTTACTTGGTATGGCCTTTCCTCGTAAATTGTAAGTCTTTCTGCTCAAGGCATCTGCTACTATGTTAGCCTTTCCTGGGTGATAGTGGATACTGAGGTCATAGTCCTTGATCAGCTCTAGCCATCAACACTAACGCATGTTGAGCTCTGCTTGCGTGAAAATATACTTGAGGCTCTTGTGGTCCATGTAGATCTCACACTTGTTTCCAAGCAAATAATGTCACCATATTTTCAATGCATGGACTACGGCTACTAATTCCAAGTCATGCGTAGGATAATTTTCCTCATGTGGCCTCAGTTGGCGTGAAGCATAAGCCACTACTTGGCCTTTCTGCATCAACACATAGCCTATTCCTTGCTTCAAAGCATCACAATAAACTACGAAGTCTGCCTTGCTGTCTGGCAGTGTAAGGACTGGTGTTGTTGTCAATTTCTGTTTAAGCTTCTGAAAGCTTTCTTCGCACTTGGCAGTCCATTCAAATTCAACATCCTTCTTCACTAGGTTAGTAAGAGGTTTGACAATCTGGGAGAATCCTTCAATGAATCTCCTATAGTAGCCTACTAATCCCAAGAAACTTCTAATTTCTGGAACTGTAGTGGGTTGCTTCCACTCCATGATTGTAGTAATCTTAGCTGAATCCACCCAAATTCCTTCCTCCGTTAACACATGTCCAAGGAATGTGATCCTTGTCATCCAAAACTCACATTTATCAAACTTGGCATAGAATTTCCTCTCTCGTGTCTTCCCAAGACTAGGTGTAGATGTTGCTCATGCTCTTCTACACTCTTTGAATATATCAAATGTCATCTATGAACACTATGACGAACTTGTCAAGGAAATCCACAAATGTGCTATTCATGACATTCATGAAAGCTGTTGGGGAATTGGTCAAGCCAAATGGTACCATTGTGAACTCATACAGCCCATTTCTGGTGGTGAAGGCGGTCTTTAGTATATCTTCTTTCTTGATCTTCAGTTGATGGTTTCCCAACTTCAAGTCTAGAATCGTCAAAGCTAATCAAACAACTCGTCGATCCATGGCAATGGATTCTTGTTCTTCATGGTGACTTCATTTAAGGCTCGATAATCCACGCACATTCGTAGCGCTCCGTCCTTCTTCCTGACGAACAATACTGGGGCTCCCCATGGTGAAGCACTAGGTCTGATGAATCTTTTGCTTTCTAAGTCTTCCAGTTGGCTCTTGAGCTCTTCCAAATCAGTGACTGGCATCTGGTAATGTCGTTTCTCTATGGGTGTTGCTCCCAGTTTAAGCTCAATAGAGAACTCTATCTCCCTATTGGGTGGCATTCCTGGAAGTTCTTTGGGAAACACGTCGGGGTATAGCTGCACTACAGGCACTTGTTCCAGGCATATCTCCTACAATGCTTGGACAGATCCTTGTGGTTCCTTGGCTGATGATCTTTCCTCATAGAATAGAACTTTCTTCCCTTGGTTACTGACAAGGCTTATGGTTTTCTCCTCACAGTCTACTAGACCTTTATGTTGGGACAACCAATCCATGCCCAATATAACATCTAGGCCTTGCAGTTCTAAAACTAATAGATTTGCCGTGAATTCTACCCCTTCTATACAGAAGGTTATATCTTGGCAAATCGAATAGACAGGTAGTCTAGCCCCTGGAGTTTGTATAGCCATAGGGTACAATAAGGGTACTACATGCATTCTAACCTCTGATGCAAATGCTTTTGACATGAATGAATTTGTAGCTCTAAGATCAAACAATATTAAGGCAGATGCAGACTGGATCAGAAATCTACCTAGTAGAATGTCGGTGGCGTTGCTTGCTTCCTGGATAGATGTGTAATTTAATCTGCCTCCTCTGGATGCCATTGGTGCTTTTCCTCTTCCTCTTCCTTGGTTGGCCAAGGCTCCTCCTCTTCCTGGTGGGTTCCCTCTGATGTTCTGTGGTGGTGACGTCAGTGCTCTGGGTGCTACCGGCTGTGTCCCTGCCTGAGATATGGCTATGGACATTCACTATAAGATAGCACTTCAATGCTAGTAGTAGAGCAGCTGGTAAAAGCCAGTATGCCCATCACTTTAGCTGCTGGGAATAAGGCTTGCTACAGTTGGGCGAAAAGTTTTCCCAACTGTAATTTTTTTCCTAGCTATAGGTCTAATGGCAAAGAGTATTCCCAGCTGTAGACCGCTTGGAAAGTTTGAACTTTTCCCACTTGTATGTCCACTTGTAATATATTATTCCAAACTGTATAACTATTTGGAATATTTTTTCCCTGCTGTAGGTCCTGTGGCAAAGAGTATTCTCAGCTGTAGGTCGCTTGGAAAGTTTGAATTTTTCCCACCTGTATGTCCACTTGTAATATATTATTCCAAGCTGTATAACTATTTGGAATATTTTTCCCAGCTGTAGGTCTGGTGGCAGAAAGTATTCCCAGCTGTAGGTCACTTGGAAAGTTTGAACTCTCCCACCTGTATGTCCACTTGTAATACATTATTCCAAGTTGTATAACTATTTGGAATATTTTTCCCAGCTATAGGTTTGGTGGCAGAGAATATTCCCAACTGTAAGTCGCTTGGAAAGTTTAAACTTTTCCACCTATATATCCACTTGTAATACATTATTTCAAGCTGTATAACTATTTGGAATATTTTTCCCAACTATAGGCCTGGTGGCAAAGAGCATTCCCAGTTGTAGGTCACTTGAAAAGTTTGAACTTTTCCCACCTGTATGTCCACTTGTAATACATTATTCAAAACTGTACAACTATTTGAAATAAATTATTACCAGCTGATCTGTCATTGAGAATTTAGACTTTCAAATTTAAATATGTGAATTATTTGTAATAAATTTACCACTGGTAATTGTGTCAATAATTAATTTAAAATATGTATTTTTTTTAGTAATTAGGCAACAATATTACAACTAAAATTATAATATGCACTATCCTAACAGAAATCACACCACATTTTGCAATAAAATTATCAAAAATTGATAAATGGCACAATTATATATTATATTGAATTCTTTGCTTTATATAGCCATTGACAAGATTCGTAATGGTCACAAATTATTCAATTGACAAAACCAAACAAAATAGATATAGAATCTCTGAAATAATTGCGAGAAAAATATCACTTAAGAATTCTTTACACCAAAATATGCCCATATATAATATTCCTAACTTTATATTTTGTTCCAACTATAACTATCAAAAGTAAAATATTTCACTTTCAAACTCCTTTTATGACGTAAAATATCTTCATCACTTCATATGCTTTTAACACCTTACTGTTAATCACCTGCATAAGAAAGATATTGATTACAATAGCCTTGAGATAAATATATACAAATCAATAACTTTTGCTTTAAGTAACATTAAAACATATGACAATTATAATAAAATGGTTGGTCGACTGTTGTATAACAAGTACAACCTATTGCTTATGTGAATAAGAAATTGTGTTGGATTGTGTTGATAAAAGAAATTAATCATATGAAAGTGAGCTACTAGTTCAAGGCACAATTAACACAAACTTAAAATTTAAAAAATGAACATGTGGATTGTGTTGATAACACCTCACCTTTATAAAATTATTAAGTATTTCCACTTAGTTTCAACTAATTCTCTTGTCCCTTTCATCTGTAAGCATTGTTTTATTAATAACAAAACAAGAAAAATGGAAAATATTAACTAACTAGGTAAATAACATGTTAGAATTACATATACCTAAAACACGAGATGAACCACCACCTATTGTAGTATCATCTTCGATCTACAAGTAAAAGTTCATAGTTTGTTTACTTGGATGGTATTAGTAAATAAGAGTGCTTATACTAGATAGAATAGATTACTCTTTCACATGGCCATGCAATTGATCGTCGAAGCGCATCAGGCATTTTGCTAACATTCCCATATGGACATAACAAAGGAGCATCTCTTTTCAACACATAGTTCACAACCACCTCACAACACTCAGGCCCAAGAGGTGTGTCACCAACTATTACACTTTGAGATGCCCTTTGAAGCGTACTCTTAACAACAGGAACATATGGCCTCATAACAAAAAAATCAAAATAACTTCCTTTCCTCCCTAAAGATCAAATAGAATTGCATATAAGCTCAATGGTTACCTCAATAATGAGCATCCAAATTCAATGGAGTATAATTAACTTGCAACTATTACCTCCTCATGCCTATAGCGTGGTACATCATGTGTCTTACCAACTCTCCTTTGCATTATCTATACAAAAATTAAGGATAAGTTGGTAGTCTAAATATTGTTAGGTTAGGTACAACTTTGAGGTAAAATAATAAAATGTAAACTTACGTTTCGTGGAACCCTATTTTCACCTACAGATGACTTTATAGAACAACCATCACTTTCGTATCCCGTGTCCTACAGCAATTAGTACATAACATTTGAGAAATTTAGTAAATAACCATATGTATATTATTGCTTAAATATTATAAAGAACACAAATAAAAAAATCACCTGCACATGACCCTCAAATCTCTGATTGTAATCATTATCTATATTTTGCCTAACCTGTGAAGCAAGCATTTGCTTCAATTCTTCAATTTCATTTTCCATCCGTATCAATTGCTTTTTGTTCTCCACACTCTCACTCTCTAGCCTCTCTATCAAAAGATTATTCTGATTTTGAAGTCTTATCCTTGCTGCATGAGCTAGTTGAAGCTTAGTGGACGAATACTTTTGTACCCTCGGCATCTTTTAATCTTGAGGAGTAGGGCCCAAACCAATAGCATGTACACGTGAGCGTTTTTCTTTTCCAAAGACATGGTAAAATAGATCTCCTTCTGTTATGGTTTTTTTAGCGAGTTCTGGCTTGTTGGCACATGTCTCCGCAATTGTTTTCTAAAAATTAGATAACGCTCATATTTATATATATGTTTACATTTGATCGTTAATTATAAATACATGTAACCCTTCAATGACACTTACAATTATGTCTTCAGCTCCTTTTTCTGGAACTCCATTTTTATGGGTATGTGCTTTGATAAAAACTTCATGTCTAGCGGGCATATAACCCAGTTCTTTGGACTGCACTTCCATTAATATTGACAATTAGTTATCTAAAGAAAGTAGAAATAAATATTAAGACATTTAATACCATATCATGTGCAATCCGAGCAAGACTCTTGCTTCCAACAGTATGTGTCGTTGTCATTTTTGCACTATTTGCTTTCCCAATTTCACTTAGAGCCTATAAGATGAGAATATAATTAATTGCATAAAATATATTTAATTTGTAATTAAAAATCATTTATAAAGAAGTTTTACTTGACTTTTCGAAGCTTTCCAATGCTCTATAAGCCACATCCAATCTGTTTTAGGTACTCTAGAATCAATCTTCATAGAAAAAAGTTCCTCATCAGTTTTTGTTTCATCAAAATAATTCCTCTTTATTTCACAATTGCAATCTTTCCATTTCACTGCTGCTTTTTGTAAAACCCAATCCTCAAAGTTATCATGAACATCAAAAAATTCCTACAAAATTATCAAGTTGTCAATGATTAATACTATTATACTATACATGTCTATGGAATACATAGATCATGAGCCTACAAAACTTGTCACTAGTTACTATTTTATGATGATTTTAAAACTATAAAGGAATGCTATCCAATTTATGAAGTAAAATTCAAAATGCAAGTAAAAATCAAATATAGAATCAAACTCTCTCTTCATATTAGAATGACACATCTAATAATAAATTGCAAAGCTCCACATATATATTTTCACCCTTAATTAGAAGGAAAATTAGTCAGTGCTATGTATAGTAAGAAGAGCTATTGAAGCATATCTCAGTTCTATTAAAATATACATGTAAGGCTGAAATGAGAGTAAATTAATTTAGAGTTCTTATTCTTAGTAGTATACAAATTTACCTTTACAGTAGCCCAAACAGATTCCTTTTTATTTGCATCAATTTCATTCCAGTCTTTATAGGAAAGTGGTGTTCCTAATCTCACTATTGTAGAAATAAAGTTGGTTAATGGTGAAGCTTGATCACCAACGGGTTGATTATTCATATTATCGTCAACATGAATTTTTGGTTCATTCCTTCGCTTCCATATGTCATGCTTGGTAGTGGTCCTCGTCCCTTCCTTTTTTTTTTTGACCTGGATGAGTTTTCTCTACACAAATATGCAATTGAAAATAATAACCAATGATATAAAAAAGAGAGCAAAATAATGCAAAACTATACTTAAATATACCTATATTCAATGTTTCATCTTCATTATCACCAAGTTGTTGTTCTTCCATAGAAATGTCGTCAGGATCTTCATTTTCAATACGTTCATTGCTAGTGATATGCCTTTCACGTTGTGATGGCTCTTGATGGGGAACTATAGGCTGATCATTGGTGTGCTATGACATAATCAACATGCATCATATTGGGAGATAATTACAAAATAGTTCTTAGAAACAGAAATTAGCAACACATCAAGTAAAATATATATCCTTTTTAGTTCTTGTAGATGGTCTCAAGACATTTTCCCTCATTTCATTTCCAGGAAGTCATATAGGCAAGCGCAATGCGCTCCAAACCTCATTGTTTCTTTCAATGTTTGCTTGCCGTAACTCTTCATACTCATTCAGCATAGCTCCATTATTTCTTCCTCTTTTGTTTTGCATCTTTTCGGCTACAATAAAATTTTACAATATTACACAAAAAATAAAAGAACATAGACGTAAACAACACATTCAATAAATAGCATCTTACTTCCCCATTTGAGGTGGAGATTTCTCAACAAGTATACCATCAATGTTTATTCTAACACAATTATTGTTGCCATCTGGAAGATTTATTTCAGCACCAACATTCAAGTCAGAGATTTGGCTAACTTTGTCAGTTACCACTGTATTTTCAATTTCTTCCTCCGCAGACATGTCATAGAGGTCTCTTGGCCTTGACTCAATGACAGCTTTCCAATCTTTATCGATAGGATCCTCAACAATAATAGACTTGAGTAGCTTGTGATGCTAAAATATATGGCTCATCTGATAATTTTTCCCCCGTATTAATTAAATGCTTGAAGTTCACTGTCATAATCCCAAATCTATCTTTCTTAACCCTTTTGTCCTTTCTGAGAACATCAACCCAATCACAGTTGAAGAGAACAACATTACCCTTTCGACAATAATCTAACTCAAGTATCTCAGTTATGACACATAGTATGTTATATCTCCTATTTGTGGATTTTGATCCTTTGAACTAGAAAAACTACAAGTTTTTGCAACAATAGCTACCCCACTACTCTGAACTGATCTGCCCTCATCATAAGATATTGTATGAAAATTGTATCCATTTATTGAATAACTGTTATATTTTTTGCGACCATAAAAGGCTCACTTGCTAGTATCTGAATCTCTTCTCCTACATCTTCTCCAGTTGATAGTAACTCATTCACCTAGAAAAATTTATTTATATGGTCAAACAACATTGCAATATGTATTTAGATAAATTTGTTGTTTATGAACTTACATGCAATCTAAACCACTCATGAAATGTTGCATGATGTATACGCTCTCTCTCATGAATCCTTTGATGACCAATAGATGTAAGATACCCCAAATGTTTTCTGCAAATATTTTTTGAATGTAAGATATTATAAAATATATATTTGAACTAATTTAATAACATTTAACAAAATTATCTAGAGAACATACATCAAATATGGCTCAATATGCTCATAATTAAAGACATATATGTGAGCTTGAATCCATGTTTTATGGTCCAACGTAATAGTGCACTTGCCAGTCAAACTGCGACCTATGTTGTTCAAGTATGTGGTACCAGTTGACAAGGTATTGAATTGTGCATCATCATTTCGACTCGACCGATTAAATCTAGTCTCACAACCATGCAAATAACGAGAGCAAAATGTCATACTCTTATCAAATATATAACCTTTCGCAATTGATCCTTCTGGGTGACTTCTTGTTCGAACATAGCTCTTCAACCTCATCAAAAATCTATAAAAGTTTCAAAATAATTAATTAATGAAAATATTAATACAGTCTAATGAAATTGAGACTTCTACTATGGAATTAATATACCTTTTGTAGGATACATATTGCGGTACTCACTACTACAGAAATGCCTTTCACTATCGGTTTAAAATCAAATCTACTATCGGTTCTCTTACCGCTAGTGATCGGCACGAAAGAAGAAATGTAGCACACCTCTATCAGTTAAAAACCGATAGTAAAATACCTATACATCCAACGTTTCAGTAATCGCTAACAACAATTCTTCTATCGGCTCAATGATCTCAACTGATGTGAGTGTTATTTCTTGTAACGGTTATTCACTGGAAACCGATAGTAATGTATAGTTTTTTCTATCGGTTAGGTACTCAACACGGTTAGTACTGGAAACTTTCTTCTATCGGTTGTATGATATGAACCGATAGTATTACAAAGAAGCATTACCAGATACAACAATACAGAGATACACACATTGAACAGATGAATCTAATTATTCAAGATTTAATTTATCATAAATACACTAATACAAAGATATACACATGCATTGGACAGATTGAATTTATTCACATATTGAGTTTATTCACAAATACCCAATACAAGTCACACATACACCAATCAACACATTCAATATATATTACACAAGTCATTTACGATCGATCGTTGATAGCCACTTCTTCCATCACATATTGAGCCCAACTTGTTCACAGGTCCTTCAATTGAGGCAACTCATATTGGTCTTTCAACATTGCGCTCTGCATGCGTGTATGAAGTTAGGAACGTACATAAATATCATGACATAGAAGCCACATTCCCACGATTGTGGCTGTTGATGGCACTGGGATAATTGCATATGCAAAGACATAAACCCACATTAACTCGAAAGAACTAATTAAGCTTAAATTAAAAGATCATCATGAGTAGTTCCATCCGTATTAATTACGTCATATTCTTTCCAAGAAATGTTGTGCCCTTCGACGCATCATGCCTCCCTCCAGCAGTAACATAATTTTGAAAGCCCTGTAGTTAATTTAGCATTGCCAGTTAATATGTTATCATTAATTAGCTCGTCAGAGAAATTTTAAAACAATAGTGGTACTTACGCATCTATGTTCCATGTGAGGGTGAAAACATGCGCCACCCTGTCGCTCATCGAATCAAGGTAATGACCTCATTCATCCATGGGCAAATGACGGTGTCATGGTATTGCGAATACCCCGGCAGGTTTTGTGGACGATCCTAGCGAAGAAAACGCGATGCGAGTTGACCGGGTGACCGGTCCTCCCCCGCCGGACAAACACAACAAGTGACACGGAGGTTTTTATACAGGTTCGTCTCCCGGTGGGGGCCCTAGTCCTGTCGGCTTGCTCCGGACCGGAGTCGGCTGGGGAGGCTCTCTCGGGGAGAGGCTTCCGGAGCACCACCTGTGACTTTGGCTATTCTAACAATCATGAGCAACTTGTTCCTACAACGGGGTACAAGGGCTATTTATAGCCCCAAAAGAAGCAAAAAATACTAAACTACCCCCGACGCTACCGTTGGATCGAGGGGTAGCAACGTCCTTCTCTCGGTCAGTGCCTCGGATGCTTGACAGGTGGCCGCTGATTCCCGAGGCGCTTGCCACCGACCCATGTGACCAGGGCGCTTGTCACACGACCCGAACGTGACGCGGGACCAAGGACTCCTGTCCCCGGAAGGACGACGGCGCCCGGGACAGGAACCGGAGGCCAGGCCCACGGCCAAAGGCGGCGCCCGGGACCGGCACCGGAGGGCAGGTCCCAGGGCCAAAGGCGGCCCCCGGGGCAGTGCCGGAGGCCAGGCCCCCGAGCAAAGGGCGGCGCCCGGGGCAGGCGCCGGAGGCCAGGCCCCCTGGCAAAGGGCGGCGCCCGGGACCCGCACCGGAGGCCAGGTCCGCCCGGGCAGGCAACGGAGGCCATGTCCCCAGACGAAAAGTGGCGCCCGGGGCAGGCAACGGAGGCCATGTCCCCAGACGAAAGCGGCGCCCGGGGCAGGCACCGGAGGCCACGTCCCCGGATGAAAGGCGGCGCCCGGACCGGCACTGGAGGCTAGGTCCCCGGGCCAAAGGCGGCCCCCGGGACTGGCACCGGAGGCCACGTCCCCGGACAAAAAGCGGCGCCTGGGGCAGGCACCGCAAGCCTCGTCCCCGAACGAAAAGGCGGCGCCCGGGGCAGGCACTGGAGGCCACGTCCCCGGCGAATGGCGCGCCCGGGCAGGCATCGGAGGCCACGTCCCCGGACGAAAAGCGGCACATGGGCAGGCACCGGAGGCCATGTCCCCGACGAAAGGCGGCCCGGGACCGGCACCGAGCCTGGTCCCCGCCAAAGGCGGCGCCCGGACCGGCACGGACCGAGGCCAGATCCCCGGCGAATGGCGGCGCCCGGGGCAGGCGCCGAGGCCATGTCCCGGGCAAAAAGGCGGCGCCCGGGGCAGGCACCGGACGCTAGGTCCCCGTACGGAAGGGGCGCCCGGGACCCACCTCGGAGGCCACGTCCCCTGGCGAATGGCGGCACCCGGGGCAGGCACCGGAGGCCACGTCCCCGGACGAAAAGTGCGCCCGGGCAAGCTCTGGAGGCCACGTCCCCGACGAAAGGCGGCGCTCGGGGCAGGCACCGGAGGCCACGTCCCCGGATGAAAGGCGGTGCCCGGACCGGCATCGGAGGCTAGGTCCCTGGGCCAAAGCGGCGCCCGACTGGCACCGGAGGTCAGGCCCCCGGGCAAAGGACGGCGCCTGGGACAGGAACCGGAGGCCATGTCCCCAGATGAAAAGGCGGCGCCCGGGGCAGGCACCAGAGGCCAGGTCCACGGCCAAAACCGGCGCCCGGGACCGGCACCGGAGGCCACGTCCCCGAGCGAATGGCGGCGCCCGGGCAGACACCGGAGGCCACGTCCCCGGACGAAAAGCGGCGCCTGGGGCAGCACCGGAGGCCACGTCCCCAGACGAAAAGCGCGCCCGGGGCATGCACCGGAGGCCACGTCCCTGGACAAAAGGCGGCGTAACTTACCTGAACTTAGTCTCGGGGAGATTTCCCCCAATAGACGGAGGATCCAGTGGCCCCTACATTGCATATATAAGCGAACCGTTCATACATATGTTAGGCGTAACATACAAGAATGAGTTAAATTAGTCGAAAATGCACTAACCTTTGGTGGTACAGCGCAAGATTGAACTCTCGGTCCTGTTGCACTATTAGTGCCCTTAATATGTATTCCTCCACATGTGCTTGGTTGTGCTCTAGCATCATGAGGCTTATTTTGTCTAGGCCGAGGAAACCCACCTTGTCACATGCCCTCATCGACGCCAGCCTATACATGCACCTGGATGCAAAGTATACATTAGTAGTTAGTGCATACAAAGTGATTAGATTTATGAATGAATTATGATAACTTCACACAACAGCAAACTCACAGGACTCCAATCCGTATGATGGACATATCAAGCTCCTGCCAGTTGAGGAGGCCGAACAAATCGTTGTTGGCCACCGATATCTCCCGGCCTCAAGGTGGAAATGACCTGGCCTGAAGTGAACTAAGAAGTTGATGTGGCGCCTAGACCGGTCAGGTACCACTCGTGGAGACTTCTGGTTATTTGATCCATATTGCGCAGAAGGTAATTCGACATGAGTGTGAACCCGTTCTTGAACGTACCAGGCTGGCTTTGTTCACCTTGCCTTTGGCCTTGCCCTTGTCTTTGGGCGGGGAGCGAGTGTATACCTTCGAAGGTTGGGGCACGGTGCCTCCGACCTCATTTGATGGTGAAGGGCTTTCTGAGGGCGTGCATCCTTTGGATGGGTTTGAGGCCTTCAAGAGGCATGGGGGAAGGAGCTCGGTCATGCATTGTGCTGGGTGGTGTCCTCGGGAAGTGAGTTGGCATCCATCGTCCACTTTAAGTTACGAACGCGTAAGTTAGATTTGTAAATTGAGTAATTAACTTAGTTGTAAGATAGAATGGATAGCGTTTACCTCCTGTAGTCTAATACCCTTCTTGGGCCACTGTATGTATGTGCCCAATGCCTCGCCAATTGTCAACATTTCGTCCGTTGGGACGGGCAACGGAAAAGAGCTGTAGCCCGGGAGGGCCATGTCCACCTGTACCTTTGTGAACCCAGGCTCCAAAGGTACGCAGTGGATCCGACATCCTCCCAAGACTGATATACGACCCCGTTTGCAACCCTACATGTTTGTCACCTATGTTGATCAATAGCTACAGCTCTCCGGCTTCTGCAATTTGCAACAATTATAACCTTTCTAGGAATTTTGTGTATTCACTTCCCATCAGGGCTTCTTTCTATCTTCCATCTGGAAGTTCCACATTTTGGGCATGAGTCTATATTTGCATGCTCTTTCCAAAATAGTTGTCGGGGGAAATCTCCGCGGGACTAAGTCCAGGTAAGATGTGTCACGATTGCCCGGGGACCTGGCCTCCGGCCCCTCCCCAGGCACCGCCTTTTTGCCCCCGGACGCGGCCTCCGGTGCCGTCCCGGGCGCCGCCATTTGCCCGGGGACGGGCCTCCGGGGCCTCCCCGGGCGCCGCCTTTTGGCTCCAGGACGCGGCCTCCGGTTGCCGTCCCGGGCGCCACCATTTGCTCGGGTACGTGGCCTCCGGGGCCTCCCCGGGCGCCGCCTTTGGCTCCCGGGACGCCGCCTCCGTGCCGTCCCGGGCGCCGCCATTTGCCCGGGGACGTGGCCTCCGGGCCTCCCCGGGCACCGCGTTTTTGGCTCCCGGGACATGGCCTCCGGTGCCGTCCCGGGCGCCGCCTTTGACCCGGGGACGTGGCCTCCGGCGCCGTCCCGGCCTCATCGCCCTCCTGAAGGTAAAGTCTCAAACTGTTTGTCACGTGCAGTCACCGAGGGGCGCCTCGAGAACTAGCGACCACCTGTCAAGCATCCAGTGTTTGACCGGGAGAAGGACGGTCCTACCCTTCAATCCGACGGAGGCTTCCGGTTAGTTTAGGTTTTTCGTTTATTTTGGGGCTATAATAGCCCTTGTACCCCTCTGTTGTAAAGGATCGGTTCTTTTATTGGAATAGCTAAACTCACATACGTGCTCCGAAGCCTCTCCCTCGAAGAGAGCCTCCCCAGCCGACTCCGGTCGGGAGCGCGTCGACAGGACTAGGCCCCACCGGGACCCGAACCTGTATAAACCCGTGTCATTTTCGTGCTTGTCCGGCGGGGGAGGACCGTCATCCGTCAACCCGCGCCGCGTAATCTTCGCTAGGAACATTCTCAAAACCTGCCGGGGTATTCGCAATACCACGACAGTTGGCGCCAACCGTGGGGACTCGTGACAAGACGCCGTGGCTCCCCAAGAAAAGGGCTCGCACCCTTCCCGGTGATCCGGGTCTCAGAGACCCGCACCGTCCGCCCAGGACACTGCGTCCCGGCGTCCCTTCCGGAGGCGACCTGGCCCAGGTACCGCCTCCCTCCTTTCCTCTTAACTTAGGTGCTTCAACCTCCAGGTCGTTCCCGGCCCGCGGGGACCTCGGCCGGGACCAGTCTCCCCCCCCTCCCCCGCTCCCTAGGACGCCCTTCTCGAAGCTCTCATGGAAGGCCAGCTCCGCGCTCAGCGCTCTATGGACGAGCTCCTTAGCGTGTTGGCGCGGCCTCCGGCTCCCACATTTGCGTCACACCGTATCCGGGGAACTGCCCCGTTTATGGTTACCCGCGGCCCCTCCGGCCTCCGGGGTTGTCTGCCCCGTATGATCCTGCCGGGGGGCTCCCTCCTCCTGCGGGATATACGCTCGGACCCTTCCCGGCACCCTGCCCGTCCCGGTGCCGGGCGGTTATTTCCTGCTGCCGGGGCCCTTCGTGGCACCAGGGGTACCCCGTCCCCGGCCTTTTCCCGAGGCCGGAGCCCACTTCTTGCCAGGGGTTTTATCCTGCGCCGGGAGCCAGTCTCGCCCCCCGCGCGCGTTTACCGCACCGGGGGCGGTTGACAGAGCAGCCCCCGTGCCGCAGCGGACTTCCCCCCATGGGTGCCCCGGTTCCGGACATCGCCGCGGGGGCTCCCCCCTCGCCGGTTCCGGGGTTACAGGGCCTGCCCCTTTCCCGGTTCCGGTCGTGGCCACTGGGCCCCCTCCACTTCGTCACGTCGTCGCGGGCGCCCCCCTCCTCGGTTCCGGATGATATAGGGGCTCCCCCCTTTCTGGTCCCGGGGGTCGTCGCAGGGGGCTCCCCCCAACCGGCTCCGGAAGCTACAGCGCACGAGCTCCCCCCTCGGCGGGACAGGTCCGTTTCGCCCCGGGGGAGGTCGAGCGAATGCGTTCCCCAAAACGCGGGGAAGAACTTCCCCCCGGCCGCGGCGCGGGGAGCCTCGCTCTCGCACGGGCCGGGGAAGAGACCCCTGAAGAGCCAACCTCTCCGCGGAGAGCTCGGACGTCCGGGAACTCAGTCCCGGTCCGGAGGAAAAGCGTCGCCACCGCCATTCTGGCGGACCTCTCGACCGCTTCCAGACTCAGACAACGAGGTCCCGTGAAAGAAGACAGCGACCGGGCTCTCCCCGGAATGCAGGGGGCCAACCAGCCCCTGTCCGAAGACTTCGTACATCCGGTGGCCGCGGCCCTACCGCCCGCCACACATCGAACACTATAACGGTGAGGCGGACCCTTACGAGTTTGTGCAGGTCTACTCCACTGCCATTCCGCGGCCGGGGGGACGAGACAGTACAGTGCAACGTCTTCCCCCTCTACCTCTCCGCATTGCTCGCTCCTGGTTCTACAACCTGAACGCCGGCTCCATCAAGTCTTTCTTGCAACTCAAGCGGGAGTTCTGTGCCAACTTCCAGGGAACTACGTGCGTCCCGGACTCCTCGCAGCTGTACACTGTCCGGCAGAGGACTGGGAAACCATCAGAACTTCTTCAAGCGCTTTGCTCAGGTGAAGAGCAAAGTGGCCCACGTCCCCGACTCTACGGTCATCGAAGCCTGCAAAAGCGGTATCCTCCCGGGGGAGCTCCACCGAAGGCTCTCCCGAGCTGCCCCTCTTCCGCCGACGAGCTTTTCAACGTGCTCGAAAAGTACGCTCGGGCGGAGGAAGACAATATCTGGAAGAAGCCCAGGGGGCTCCCACCCCCGTCGACTGGGGGGCCAGGGATCCCCCCAAACACCCCAGACAAGGGGGGCGTAGAGCCACGGCCTCGGGACACCTTTGTCCTCGAGGCGGAGGCGGCTCGCGCGACCCCCCGAGGGCCAACCACCCCTTCCCCAACCGAAGGGCCATGGGGGAGGACAGTCTTCCGCTGCCGGGAAGGCCCCGCGGGGAGAAGGCGGGAAGGACCGTGGTGCAGCCTCCACCGGTCCAATACCCACGCTACCCGAGATTGTAGCCAGCTGCTGCAGCACTTCGCGGACTTCATCGACTAGCGCGGGCAGGGCGGGACTCCGGCCTCCTTGCTCCCTTGGCCAGCTGTTCCGGCCCTTCCCGCTCCCACGGGGGGTCAGCAGACGCAGGAGGGGAGCCTTCAGAAGCTCTCCCCTTTCAAACTTCGCAAGCACGTCAACGTCATCGTGGGAGGATTTGCCTCTGGGCGGGACTCTAAGCGCCAGCGTAAGGAGTACCGCCGCGAGGTCAAGGTTGTGGGGTGCTACACGCGTCCCCCCCACCGAAGTGGTCGGAGTCCCCCTCACCTTCACGGCAGAAGACGCGCGGGGGGTTCGCTTCCCCACGACGACGCGCTCATTGTCTCCGCGACCATCTACAACTGCCATCTGGCCCGTATCCTGGTGGACGGCGGGAGCTCTGCCGATGTCCTATTCCTGAAGGCCTTCAAAGAAATGCAGGTGATGAGAAGCTCCTACGGCCCGCACCGGGCCCCTGCAAGGTTTTGTCCCGGGGAAGGCGATCCACCCGTAGCAAGGTAGATCTTCCAATGACCTTCGGCACCCCGAGAACTACCCGGACCGAGCTGGTCCACTTCGACGTAGTGGACCTCCCTCCTCCTACAACGATTATGGGGAGGACGACAATCAACCGGCTGGGGTTGCCACCCATCAAAACTACCTCTGCATGAAGATCCCCGCCGCATGGTGTGATCAACGTCCGGGGAGACCAAGACGTGGCTCGTGCTCTATACAGCGCGCTGCGGCCACAATCGGAAGCGTCAACCTCATAAAGACGCCCGGGGGGAGGCTTCTCCCCCAGAACTAGACGCTGCTGCGCCACCACCCGGGAGCCCCCCTCCTTAAGCCGCGTCCGAAGGGGGCCTCCGGAAGGTCCTGCTGTCCCCGGGCAACGAACAAGATCGTCCGGATCGGGCGGAACTCCCCGAGGACCACGCAGCGCAACTTCCCGCTTTTTGCGCGAAACTCCGATGTTTTTGCGTGGGAAACCGTCAGACATGCGGGCGTCGCCCGGGAGGTCATTGAGCACAAGCTCGCAGGGGCCCCCGGTCACCCCCCGGTCAACAGAAGCTGCGGAAACTCTCCCTCGAGCGCCAAGAGGCAATCAAGGCGGAGATCACCCGGCTCCGAGAGGCGGGGTTCATTCGGGAGGTCCTGCACCCCGAGTAGCTCGCGAACCCTGTCCTCGTCAAGAAATCAACAGGCAGGTGGCGGATGTGCGTGGACTTCACCGACCTTAACCACGCCTGCCCCAAAGACAACTTCCCGCTCCCGCGGATTGATCAGCTCGTCGACTCCACTGCGGGGTGCGAGCTCATGAGCTTCCTAGACGCCTACTCGGGCTACCATCAAGTCCGGTGGCGGAAGGGGACGAGGAAAAGACGAGTTTTATTACTCCCCTCGGAACCTTCTGCTACGTCCATATGCCCTTCGTGCTCAAGAACGCGGCGGCGACCTTCCAGCGCCATGACACTGGTTTTCAAAGAGCAAGTCGGCCGCAACGTTGAAGTCTACGTAGACGACCCGGTTGTCAAGAGTCCCCGCCAGCCTCCCACATCACGACCTGGCTCAAACCTTCCGCAACCTCCGCGCGTTCGGGCTCAAACTGAACTCGGAGAAGTGCGCCTTCGGGTGCGCGGGGGGAAGCTCCTAGGTTTCCTCGTGTCCCAACAGGGCATTGACGCAAACCCCGAGAAGATCCGGGCGTTCCTAGAATGCCCCCACCGCGCTCCGTCAAGGATGTTCAGCGGCTCTCCGGCCGCCTAGCCGCACTCAGCCACTTTGTCTCCCGGTCGGGGAGCGGGCCTCCAGTTCTTCAGGATCCCCGATGGCTCGAGGGGTTCCGCTGGACCCCCGAGGCTCAGGAGGCATTCGACGACCTCAGAAGTACCTCGAGGCCCGGCATATCCCACGGAGGGGGCAATGACGGGCCGACCCTTGGCCCGGGCGCAAGCGCCCGGGAATCGCTCCCCAAGGGGCTTTCCTGGAGATCATCGCGAAGCCCTCGTGGCCTCCCCGGACACGGCAACGAGCCTCATGTCCCGGGGGTCGCCAAGATCACCCGGACTCCATCTTCGATGGACCCCCATCTCCTTCATCAAGGGGGAGGGGGACCCTCCTAGTGAGACCAAGGCTAAAACGCCTCCGGGCTAAGGCCGGGCATATCTCCTGCTGGAGGGGAGGCTCTACAAGTGGGGGGCTTCCGCCCTCTTACGCTGCCTCCCCCGCCGGAGGGACTTCAACTTCTCGAGGACATCCACGCGGGAAGCTGTGGTTCTCACCTAGCCCCGCGTGCCATCGCGGCCAAGGCCCTCCGGCAAGGCTTCTACTGGCCCACGGTCATGCCGCCGCGAGACCTTGTCTCTCTGCGTGCGAGGCCTGCCAGAATGCCAAGGGCTCGAACCTCCCCACTATAGCGCTACAGACGATCCCCATCACTGGCCCTTCGTGCGCTGGGGATGGACCTCTTAGGGCCCTTCCCCCCACAGCGCCCGGGGGATACAGTATGCGTAGTGGCAGTCGACTATTTTACAAAGTGGGTTGAGGCGGAGCTTTGGCCAGCATCACGTCCCGGCCGTTCAGCGGTTTTTCTGGAAAAACGTCGTATGTCGTTTTGGTGTCCCCCGGGAAATCACCGTGGACAACGGCCCCAATTCGACTCGGCTTATTTCGCGGGAATTCTGCGAAGGCCTGGGGCTCGTCATCCCACTTCGCCTCGGTGGCCCATCCTCGGAGCAACGGGGCTGTCGGGAGGGTCACGGCGTCATCCTACAGGGTTACGCCGGAGACTCGAGCAAACCGCTTCTAAGCGGGGTGCATGGGCAGAGGAGCTCCCTAGCATCCTCTGCTCCATGCGCACGACCCCGTCCCGGGCGACGGAGCGTACTCCCTTCTCCCTGGTCTACGGGCGGAGGCAGTCCTCCCCCCGGAGATTGGCTTCCGGTCACTGCGGGTGGAGCTCCTGGAGGAGCTACTCCCTCAGCGTACCAGGCCAAGGAGGCCAACCCACCTGGAGATCGACCTCGTGGAGGAGGAACGCGACTGAGCGCTTCTCCGCCACGCCATCTATGAGCAAGAAATGGCGCGCGGTACAATCAGCGCGTGCGCGAGAAAGCTTTCCGCCTTGGGGACCTTGTCCTCATGCGCGTGACGACCCCCAGGCCCAGGGTAAGCTCTCCCCAAGTGGGAGGGCCCCCACAGGATCTCCGCGGTCCTGGGCTCGGGGGCCTACAAGCTCTCCAACCTTTAGGAGCAGGAGCTGAAGCACACGTGGAACTTGCGTTTACTTCGCAAGTTCTATGTTTAGCCTTACGGGCCTGTCCCTCCCCAGCGCGTTTACGCCGGAGGGGGAGGAGGGACGCTGTACTTTCCTCCCCTTTCGCGGCTTCGCAGGGGGAGGCCCTGTACTTCATTTTATTAGGAATGCATAGGACTTGCTCTTTAAACTCTCATTGCAGGTCTCTCTCATTGCCGCCCCTAGCGGCGATGCCCTCCCCGCGGGGATGCCCTCCCCGCGAGGATGTGGGTCAGCCCCAACAAGTCCCTACAACGGGAGTCCCCACTCCCGTAGGGCGGCTTACGATCAGCCCTCGTGGACTGAGGGTGTAAGCGGCAACCCGGTCACAGTGGCCGTGGTAACGAGTCACTTTGGGAGACTAGTCCCCTGCCCAAACACTCAAGCCCTGTCTTCGGGCACTTCCTCCTCCGGGAGTCGACGTTATTCCCGGCTCCCCGTTTTCACGGCGACCGGAAGATCGGCCCCTTGCGGCTTGATTGGATCTATCTTCCTCCTCTGGGAGTCGACGTTATTCCCGGCTCCCCGTTTTCATGGCGACCGGAAGATCGGCCCCTTGCGGCTTGATTGGATCTATCTTCCTCCTCCGGGAGTCAACGTTTTCCCTCTCCCCGTTTTCACGGCGACCAGAAGATCGGCCCCTTGCGGCTTGATTGGATCTATCTTCCTCCTCCGGGAGTCGACCTTATTCCCGGCTCCCCGTTCTCACGGCGACCGGATGAATGCCTCCGAGACCCTATTCTCGCTCCCCGTTCTCACGGTGACCGGACGACTGCCTCTCGGAGAAGTCATGGATTTCTCGGGCATTTCCCTCCCGGAGACCCTATTCCCGGCTCCCCGTTCTCACGGTGACCGGACGACTGCCCTCGGAGAAGTCACGGATTTCTCGGGCATTTTCTTCCCCGAAGATCCTATTCCCGGCTCCCCTTCTCACGGCGACCGGACGAATGTCTCCTAGGAAGCTCGCCTCTAGAAATCTCATCGGGTTCTGTTGGACATTCCTTCCACTTGAGGCCTTATTCCCGGCTCCCCGTTCTACGGCGACCGGACGATTATCTCCCGGATGGTCTTCTCCTTGAAAACCTCGCTTTAAAATTTTCTTAGAAATTTCCGATGCTACAGGTGACTTCCCTCCCGAGGGCCTTGTTACCCCCACAGCGCGCGGAGCTATTCTCCGGCCCGCTGTGGGCGGGGGGGATAAGGAACCCCCGGGTGTCGACTGCACCGCCCACGAGTAACTAGCTCATCCTTGTTAAGATGAGTCGTCCAGACCATCCAAGAAGAAAATAAGAGGCAATGAAGGAAACGGCAACAGCTTTATTAATTCTCAAACCGGAGGACATCTTCCCCCTCCGGTGGGGCTTTGGAAACGATACAACCCGGGTTTCTAACCCGGGGGATTCTCTACGCCCTAAGGCTCCTACGCCTAGTACTCCCGGAGGCTCTCCGCTAGCTCCCGGGTCAAGTCCCAGTACAACGCCCGTACCGCGCCGAGCGTCCCGGAGCACATCTTCAGGCCAGAACTCGTATCCCGCAGGTGGAAGTATCCGGAGGGGAGGGATCATCCGGAGCCCCGGTTGCGGAGGGGATAGTTCGGCACGATGATTGTCAAAGTTGTCTAAGTGCCACTCCGGACGCCACCCAACTGGATTGGCTCCCGGACACTATCCTCACCGCGATTCCCGGAAATAAGGCTTAGCAAAATTAAAGCCGCTTGGGCGTCCCCCGGGGAGCCCCTCCCGGACCTTCGCCTGGGAGCAACCTCCCAGGAACCCTGGTAACAGTAAATTCAATTCAAAGACTTAGAAAAAATTCTAACTTCATTGCATTCATGTTGGGGGAAATCTCCACGCGGTCAAGTCCAGGTAAGTTCATGATTACCCGGGGACAGTGGCCTCCGGTGCCTGCCCCGGGCGCCGCCTTTAGGCTCCCGGGACCGTGCCCCCCGGCCATGTCCCGGGCGCCGCCATTTGGCCCCCGGGACCGTGCCCCCCGGGCATGTCCCGGGCGCCGCCGTTTGGCCCGGGTACAGTGGCCTCCGGTGCCTGCCCCGGGCGCCGCCTTTTAGGCTCCCGGACCGCGCCCCCCCCATGTCCCGGGCGCCGCCATTCGCCAGGGGACAGTGGCCGCCGGTGCCTGCCCGGGCGCCGCCCTTTGGCCCCCGGGACCGTGCCCCCCGGCCATGTCCCGGGCGCCTCCATTTGGCCCCCGGGACCGTGCCCCCCGGGCATGACCCGGGCGCCGCCATTTGGCCCGGGGACAGTGGCCGCCGGTGCCTGCCCCGGGCGCCGCCATTTGGCCCCCGGGACCGTGCCCCCCGCATGTCCCGGGCGCCGCCTTTGGCCCCCGGGACCGTGCCCCCGGGCATGTCCCGGCGCCGCCATTTGGCCCCGGACCGTGCCCCCCGGGCCTGTCCCGGGCGCCGCCATTTGGCCCCCGGGACCGTGCCCCCGGGCATGTCCCGGGCGCCGCCATTTGCCCGGGACCGTGCCCCCGGGCATGTCCCGGGCGCCGCCTTTGGCCCGGGACAGTGCCTCCGGATGTCCCGGACGTCATCGCCCTCCTAAAAGGTAAAACCCCTGTTTGTTTATCACGTGCAGGTCACGCGAGGGACGCCTCGGGAATCAGCGACCACCTGTCAAGCATCCAAGACGTTTGACCGGGAGAAGGACGGTCCTACCCTTCAATCCGACGGTGGCTTCCGGGGTAGTTTAGGTTTTTTGCTTCTTTTTGGGGCTATAAATAGCCCTTGTACCCCTCTGTTGTAAAGGATCAGTTCATTATTATTGGAATAGCTAATCTCACAGACGTGCTCCGGAAGCCTCTCCCCCGGAGAGAGCCTCCCCAGCCGACTCCGGTCGGGAGCGCGTCGACAGGACTAGGGCCCCCACTGGGACCCGAACCTGTATAAATCCTCGTGTCTTTTCTTGTGTTTGTCCGGCGGGGGAGGACCGGTCGCCCGGTCAACCCGCGCTGCGTAATCTCCGCTAGGATCGTCTTCAAAACCTGCCGGGGTATTCTTAATACCACGACAGTTGGCGCCGTCCGTGGGGACCCGTGACGAATCGCCATGGCTCCTCCAGAACAAGGGCCCGCGCCCTTCCCGGTGACGCCGGTCCGGGACCGGCGCCGTCCCCGGGACACTGCTGTTCCGGCGCCCTTCCGGAGGCGACCATTCCCAGGTACCGCCTCCCACCTTTCCTCAATCTAGGTGCTTCCACCTCCGGGTCGTCCCGGCCGCGGGGACCTCGGCCGGGACAGTTTCCCCCCGACGGCTCCCCCGGCTCCCCGGGACGCCCTGCTGGAGGCTCTCGTAGGGCCAGCTCCGCGCCCAGCGCTCTATGGACGAGCTCCTTAGTGTGTTGGCGCGGCCCTCGGCCCCCACATTTCGTCGCACCCGTATCCGGGGATCATGCCCCCGTTTATGGGATACCCAGCGGCCCCTCCGGCGTCAGGGGGGCTGTCTACCCCGTATGATCCCGCTGGGGGGTTCCCTCCCCCCGCGGATATACTTCCGGACACTTCTCGGCACCCGGGCCTGTCCCGGTGCCGGGAGGCTATTTCATGCCCGGGCCCTTCGTGGCACCAGGGGGTACCCCGTCCCCGGCCCGCTTCCGGGGCTGGGGGGTCATTTCATGCCGGGGGTTATTCCTACGCCGGGAGCCAGTCCCGCCCCTCGCGTTGCGTTTACCGCACCGGGGCCGGTCGACAGAGCAGCTCCCGTGCCTCAGCGAATTTCCCCCCGCATTGGCTCCCCAACCCCGGACGTCGCCGAGGGGGCTCACCCCCCACTGGTTCCGGATGTCGCAGGGGCTTCCCCCTTTCCGGTCCCGGTCGTTGCCAGGGGCCCCCTCTTCGGATCCAAACGCCGCCCCGGGCGCCCCCTCCCCGGTTCCGGATGGTGCAGGGGCTCCCCCCTTTCCGGTCCCGGGGGTCGCAGGGGGCTCCCCCCAGCAGGCCCCGGTAGCTTCCGGGCCGGCTGCTACAGTGCAGGAGCTCCCTCCCCCGGCGAAGCAGGCTTCTCCCGGGGGAGGTCGAGCGAATGCATTCTCCCAGCCGCGGGGAAGAGCTTCCCCCCGGTCGTCGCAGGGAGCCTCGCTCTCGCACCGGTCGGGGAAGAGACCCCGAAGAACCATCCTCCCCGGAGGGAAGCCCGGACGTCCGGGAAATCAGTCCCGGCCCGGAAGAGAAGCGTCGTCACCACCACTCTGGCGGCCCTCTTGGGCCGCTACCTGACTCGGATAACGAGGGGCGTCCCCCGTTAAAGAAGACAGTGACTGGGGCTCCCCCCGGGAAGTGCAGGGGGCGAACCAGCCTCTGTCGAAGACTCCGCAGCATCCGATGGCCGCGGCCCTACCGTCCCCCGCACATCGAACATTATAATGGCGAGCGGACCCTTACGAGTTCGTGCAGATCTACTCCACAGCCATCTCCGCGGCGGGGGGGGGACGAGAGCGTCCAATGCAACGTCTTCCCCCTCTACCTCACCGGCATTGCCCGCTCCTGGTTTTACAATCTGAAGGCGGGCTCCATCAAGTCTTTCTCGCAGCTGAAGCGGGAGTTCTGCGCCAACTTTCAGGGAAATTACGTACGTCCCCTGGATTCTTCACAGCTATACACAGTGCGCCAGAGAACCGGGGAGACCATCAGAAGCTTCTTCAAGCGCTTTGCCCAAGTAAAAGCAAAGTGGCCCACGTCCCGGACTCCACAGTGATCGAAGCCTGCAAAAGCGGGATCCTCCCGGGGGAACTCCACCGAAGACTCTCTCGAAGCTGCCCCTCTTCCGCCGACGAGCTCTTCAACGTACTCGAAAAGTACGCTCGCGCGGAGGAAGACGACATCTGGAAGAAGACCCAGGGGGCTCCTGCCCCCGCCGAGCGGGGGGCCCGGGATCCCCCCAGGCGCCCCAGGCAGGGGGGCCGTAGCGAACCACGGCCTCGGGACACTTTTGTCCTCGAGGGCGGAGGCGGCTCGCGCGACCCCCCGAAGGGCAACCGCCCCTTTCCCAAGCCGAGAGGCCATGGGGGGGACAGTCTTCGCGCGGCCGCGAAGGCCCCGCGGGGAGAAGCCGGGAAGGACCGTGGTGCAGCTTCCACGGGTCCAGTACCCACGCCACCCGAGATTGCCACCAGCTGCTGCAGCACTTCGCGGCGTTCCTCGACCAGCGCGGGCAGGGGGGGGACTCCGGCCTCCTTGCCCCCTCGGCCAGCTGTTCCGGCCCTTCCCGCTCCCGCGGGGGGCAGCAGGTGCAGGAGGGGGAGCCTTCAGACGCTCTCCCCTTTCAAACTTCTCAGCGCCGCATCAACGTCATCGTAGGGGGGTCCCCTCCGGGCGGGATTCCAAGCGCCAGCGCAAGGAGTACGCGCGAGAAGTTAAGGTAGTGGGGGTGCTACACGCGTCCGTGCCGCCCAAGTGGTCGGACGTCCCCCTCACCTTTACGGCGGAAGACGCGCGAGGGGTTCGCTTCCCCCACGACGACGCGCTCATTGTCTCCGCGACAATCTACAACTGCCACTTGGCCCGCATCCTCGTGGACGGCGGAAGCTCCGCCGACGTCCTGTTCCTCAAAACCTTCAAGGAAATGCAGGTGGATGAAAGCTCCTGCAACCAGCGGCAGGGCCTCTGCAAGGGTTTGTCCCGGGGAAGGCGATCCACCCCGTGGGCAAGGTAGATCTCCCGATCACCTTCGGCACCCCGGAGAACTACCGGACCGAGCTAGTCCGCTTCGACGTAGTGGACCTCCCCTCCTCCTACAATGTGATTATGGGGAGGACTACGATCAATCGGCTGGGGGCTGCCACCCACCAAAACTACCTGTGCATGAAGATCCCCGGGCCGCATGGCGTGATCAACGTCCGGGGGGATCAAGACATGGCCCGTGCTCTATACGAGCGAGCTGCTGCCACAATAGGAAGCGTCAACCTGATCAAGGCACCCGGGGGGGAGGCTCCCCCCCCGGACGTAGACGTCGCTGCGCCATCCCCTGGGAGGCCCCTCCTCAAGCCGCGTCCGGAAGGGGGCCTCCGGAAGGTCCCAGCAGGGACAAAACTGTCCAAATCGGGGCAGAGCTCCCCCAAGACCATGCAGCGCAACTCGCAGCCTTTCTGCGCGAAAACTCCGATGTTTTTGCGTGGAAGCCTTCGGACATGCGGGGCGTCGCCCGGGAGGTTATTGAACACAAGCTCGCGGTAACCCCCGGTCACCCCCCTATCAAGCAGAAGTTGAGGAAGCTCTCCCTCGAACGTCAAGAAGCCATCAAGACGGAGATAGCCCGGCTCCGAGAGGCGGGGTTCATCCGGGAAGTGTTGCACCCCGAGTGGCTCGCAAACCCCGTCCTCGTCAAGAAATCAAGTGGCAAGTGGCGCATGTGCGTGGACTTCACCGACCTTAACCGCGCTTGCCCCAAAGACAACTTCCCGCTCCCGCGGATCGACCAGCTCGTTGACTCCACCGCGGGGTGCGAGCTGATGAGCTTCCTAGACGCCTACTCGGGATACCATCAAGTCCGGATGGCGGAGGGGGACGAGGAAAAGACGAGTTTTATAACTCCCCTCGGAACCTTCTGCTACCGCCATATGCCCTTCGGGCTCAAGAATGCGGGAGCCACCTTCCAGCGCCTGATGACGCTGGTCTTCAAAGATCAAGTCGGCCGCAACGTCGAAGTCTACGTAGACGACGCGGTCGTCAAGAGCCCCCGTGCAGCCTCCCACATCGACGACCTCGCAGAGACCTTCCGCAACCTCCGCGCGTTCGGGCTCAAGCTCAACCCGGAGAAGTGCGCCTTCGGGGTGCGCGGGGGGAAGCTCCTGGGTTTCCTCGTGTCCCAGCGGGGCATTGAGGCAAACCCCGAGAAGATCCGGGCCTTCCTAGACATGCCCCCCCCGCGCTCCGTCAAAGATGTCCAGCGGCTCTCCGGCCGCCTGGCCGCGCTCAGCGCTTCGTCTCCCGTTCGGGGGAGCGGGGCCTCCAGTTCTTCAAGATCCTCCGAGGGCTCGAGGGGTTCCGCTGGACCCCCGAGGCCCAGGAAGCCTTCAACGACCTCAAGAAGTACCTCTCGAGCCCTCCAATGCTCGTGAGTCCGTCTCCGGAAGAGCCCTTGCTCCTCTACCTCGCCGCGACCCCCGTCGCCGTCAGCGCGGTTTTGGTGAAGGAGCAAGGGGGGCAGCAACGTCCCGTGTACTACGTCAGTGAAGCCCTCCAAGGGGCCAAGACTCGGTACACGGAGATGGAGAAGATTTGCTACGCTCTCCTCATGGCGTCCCGGAAGCTCCGGCACTACTTCCTGGGGCACCCCATCACCGTTCCGTCGTCCCTCCCCCTGGGGGAGGTACTGCGGAATAAAGAAGCCACCGGCCGGATTGG